>BQNB010082983.1:0-18474 GCA_026074375.1 Tanacetum coccineum
GAATATAATGTAAACTTGGATTGGTTTAGAGATAAAGTCTTCCAATCATGAGATCAAAGAGAACTAGCAACGAAGCTTGTACTACAACAATCATATGAAACCTTGATAATACAAAAGCTTGTCTTGTTCACAAAGACTAAGTAACAATAAGCCTTTATACGAAAGCTCAATTTCTGAAAGTAAGAAGATCTAAAACCTCTGAAACTGTGTTACGAAACCTCAAAGACTGTGTTCCAAAACCTCTAAAATTGAGATATGAAACCTTCAAAGTCGAAAACAGAATTACGAAACCTCCAATTAGGAAAGCTGTGTTACGAAACCTCTGTTTACGAAACCATGTCTTACGAAACATCAAAGTTATGAAACTATGTCAAATCTGTAATACGAAACCTCTTTTACGAAACCTTTGGAATTACGAAACCTCTGAAATATGAAACCTCAGTTACGAAACCTTGTTACGGAACCTTCTGTACAAAACCTGTGTTATGAAACCTTTGGAATTACAAAACAAAGACCAGGTTCGTAATACGAAACCTGAGTTACAAAACAACAGAATACGAAAGCTTCACAGGATACAAAACCAAACGGTTACCAAAAGCATCAATATATGAAACCACCTTTCGTAAATTCCAATTTTCCCTTACTTTCGTAGAAATCAAGAAATCTCTTATTTTCGTAAATTCTTTGCTACAAAACTAATAAGAATCTTATAAATTTGATTTTGTATGAAGTTTATAATGATAATCTCAATGTTATCTTTTTAAAAATTGCTAAGTTCTATGTTCCAAAAGCTAACTAACAGTTTTACGAAAGCTAAATTTGGTTTCCGAAAGCTAAAATCACTTACATATAACAGTTACCGAAAGCTCAACTAAGATAAGAAAGCTCAAAAACTATTATACGAAAGCTATTTCCCGCCTAAAATAGTTACCGAAACCTGATTTCTTAATTATGAAAGTTATCAAATGACAAAAAATAGTTTCCGAAACCTGTTATCTATATTATGAAAGCCGTTTAATCATAAAAACAGTTACCAAAACTAGTTTTCATCATTACGAAAGCTATCAAATTATGTTATTTTCAATCAAAATAAACTCTAAACGAATAATTCTCGTCAACTAGCTATTAAATCTACAATTTTACATTTTTGAAAGTTATTAAAAGCGTTTTATGAACAAAATTATGTCAAATAGTAAACTAATATCCAAATTTTATGAAACTTACACGTTTTCTTAGTTCTGAAAGCTCCTAGATCAAAAAATCAGACACTTAAGCTCGATTTGATGCACGAAAACACAAACTAGATCTCTCCCGGCGATAGATACCACATGTTATATGTCATGTTTGCACTATAGTATCATTCGAAAGTTATGAGAATAAGAGAGAGGAGTTGGAGAGTATTTTTCATCATTTTCAAAGTTTTCATTCAAAGGAAAAATAGAAATTGAGGTTGGGAGAAGTGCTTACAAAATGTAAAAGACTTGTATAAATACCCCTACTAAATAGGTATTTATACTCATTAACTAGCCTACCTATTTTTTTTTACTTTAGTCAAACCGTGGTCAACTTTTCTTAACTTTAACCAAGATAGACTTTATTACATTATAATTACTATCTAAACTATATACTTTACAATGACCAATTCTGTTTAATAATAAACACTTTTCTTATTTCTAACAAAATGCCTTGCATAGAGGTGTTTCGAAGTCGAATATGTTAGTTTCAATCCTAAAGATTTTAGTAGTTTCATCTTCTTCATTCACGTATATTTCTTCAGGATTAGAAAGCTCTTTGTCAGTAAGTACCTCTTCATCATTTTCTCTTACCCAATACATCCGTAATGCATTCTTTGTGTACCAATCCATCATTGAATGGTTACTAAATTTTGAAGTCACCCATTCAGCAAACTCAACATTAGAAGGATCACACTCCATGTTAACGTCATGTTCAAACACATCATTATTCCTCTTAATTTCTACATAATCATTGAATTGCTGCTTATAACTTCAAACCAACCATGTACCAATCACACCAATCTTGATCTTTTTATCCATTGTTTCATGATTCTCATACTTCAGGTCTAACCATTGTTCAACAGTTACATCAATCAGCCTTACTAACCTTGTATTAATGAAAATCACCACTTCAGCATAACTTTTCTCTTCATGATCATAGCACAAGCTTTGTTTATAAACTTCATGATCATAGTTATCCAAGTTGTCACATCGTGGTTCATCAAAAGGGGGATATGAAAGTCTAGGAATTCTTACTTTGTAAGTAGACAAATCGTCATCCATTTCACTTAACCGGTTGAATTCATCAAAAGTTATCCCGAGAGGTGTATCACAAGTGAACAAATCAACATCAATCATAAGGAGCCATAGTACTTCATATTCTTTCTTAATTACCTTCATCTTTGCTATTGAAAAGATCCAAAAAATCATATGTAGAATCAGTTTAGAAAAAAGTATAGAAAAATTTAAACCACAAACCCGAATACTAAAAATAATTAAGTCTGTTGTTGTATCAGAAGATCGATACACCGTATTCAATTGACTGAATACGCCGTATTAAACCGTTAAACAGAATACGTTGTATCTGTGTCGAAAAGGTTAATACGCCATATCCAATAGTTAGAATACGACGTATTGGTCAATTGACCAAAACAGTAACAGAAAAGAAAAATAATGCCGAAAATTTAAAACACACAATATGCAATAATATACAATGAAAACTAATATAAGTTAAACTAAACAAAAATACTAATAAATAAGAATTAAATAATTTCACACCCCGGCAGCGGCGTCAAAAACTTGATGTGTCGTTGTGCGTAGGTATTATTTGTTATTATGTTTTACTATTTATATTTTGCCAACTATACCTATAACAACACTAACGGGCAGTGTAACCGATCGGATGTAGATTCGTTGGTAAGTAGGGTGTCGATCACTAAAAGCGAGAATATTAATACTTACTTATCAATATTTTAGTTATTGATGACATCAAATAACATCACTTTTATAGCATTATTTATCCCATGTAAATTACCCATTTTGTATAAATTATTGCAAGAATTGTTACTTAATCATTTATATTTGAGATTTGTAGTAAATATGGACTACTTTGTGAAGATTAGCTAAAAGGCACGCATTCTGGAGCTTAAACAAAGAAATCTGAAGAATACTATTCTAACATACTATACACTGAATCCATCAAGGAAGATATAACGTATATGTGACTGCACTTCATAAGAAACCACAAAGAAATAATGATCTATACGCCGTATCCAGGATGTTCCATACGCCGTATTCTATTTCGAGTAATTAAATATTCTGAAAGATATTGAATGTGGTCCCTACTCCAAGAAAACTCGCAATATCCAGTATTAACCTCAACAATACGGCGTATCAAAGAAATTCCAGACACTATAAATAGAAGTCTTAAAAATGAGTTTTAGGTGTGCTTGATCATATTTACGATACCATAACCACAAAAAGCGATTTTCAAAAGATAATAAGAGCAAAGAAGGTCTCGCAACGCGCTTAATTCCATAGGAAACACCTTGTAATTCTCATACTCTTAATAATCGTTCAATTTTTGGTATCATTCATTTAACTCAGTTAGGTTACCTTGGTTGTTTATTATTATGCTTGTATACATTACAATGGTTAAGGGCGAATACCCTTGGGTATTAGCCATGATTATGATAATATAATGTTTGGTTTGTTTATATCGATTGCTTAATTTATCGTTGATTGTTGATTATGTTTGTCAATTTATACTTGTTTATGTGCTTAAGTATGCGACCTATTATTCAACTAAAATATTGATAAGTATGATGGCTCTCCATATTGCGATTTATATATCTAGTGATACCGACCAAGTTAGCTAGATACTAGGATGGCTCTCTATATTGCGATTTATATATCTGGAATCATAGGATCACAAGTATTAACCTATCTTTACCATTCGTTTAGTGAACAAGTTGGACTAGCAGGTGACCCTAGGATCAAAAAATAGCGTTTTGATTCTCGTGGTAAGACTCAGACAGTAGACTACTAGAATATAAATTGCCATTAAGCAGTAAGTGGGTAAAGTCTCGATGAGCTAGGGTTTATTAAGAGCACCATTACTAATCTCCTAAAGTAGATTATAGTCAACAAATAAAATACTTTATGCAGATGCGTTTAATCATGATAGAATTCTATGTGTCTAGGTTTCAGGAAAAAGTACGGCCTGAATCTAGGAAAGGTATAACCCTCAAATTAAATCATTAATTGCATCATATAAACAAACCAACGTTCTATTTGATTAATCATGGTTAATACAATTTTCTTATTATTGGCTTGACTGCTCTTCTATCTTTTAATTATCTGCTTGAGTGTGTTATCATGTTTTAAACAGATCTATGTCACCACCAAACCCGTGCTAGTTTCTCAGACTAACCTCCCCTTTCACCGTTAGAATTAGGTTTAGCATAGGTTTAACTTAGAATTAACATAGATTAATTAGATTAGATCTAACATAAGATGTTGATCCCAACTTAAGATGGATTCCTTGTCTTGTAAAGGTTAGGTTACTTTGGATAGAACAAAAACAACTATGGTAGAAACTTTGTGAATACTAAAGAGTATGCGGAATCTACTCTTTAATACTTAGAAGAATATTAATGAAACAGTAAACTGTATGAACAATGATATTACAGAAAAGCTCCAATATTATTATTATCAATAATGCGAGTAGTCTATGTAGTACTAGGGTTTACAACCTTGAAGCTATATATCAAAAATGTATGAATGTGTATTTATAACCATAACCTAGGATCTCCTCTTATACACCAAGGAGTCCTTTACAAGATAACTACACATCTTCTATAATTCTAACAGATAACTGTAAATCTTCTAACTTAATAAGATATGTATTGAATAAGTTAATACATATCACTTAACATGTCTTAATCACTTTAGCAGTCTTAATCTTCATGCAGTAGTCTTAAGTCCTTCAGCAGTCTTAAGTTAGTACTGGCAATACTAACTTACTCTAGCAGTACTAACTGGTTACAACTGGCAGTTATAACTTGAGAAGTACTAACTCTTAGCTTGGAAGTACTAAGTATGTAGACTTTTAATTCCCAACAATCCTCCCCTAAACTTGTGATTTACCTCCAAATCATCTAGTTTCTTGAATTAAAATCTTGTTCTCTAAGAGGATTCTTCCAAACACTTCATCTTCTTGGTCTTTTAACCTGCACAAATATCTTCCTAAGAAGTTCTCTGGATATCTCATTATCTTGTTCCACTAAGAGCTTTGCAACCAGCATTTGTGTAAGAGTTCCTCTTGACAATGGATACTCCTTCTCTATCAGCATGTATATGTCTATTCCCTTCTCTGTAGACACGTGATGCACTCCACATGAATCATAAAGCTTCCAAGTTAAATCATGAATATGATTTTGAAGCTTCCATAACTCATCATCTGTATCTGGTTCAAATAATCTCTTCAACTCAACCCATAGCTCTCTTTTTTTGTCATCTGTTGGTTCTGTTAAACTGAGTGATGTGTTGTAGTGTGTGGTTATATTTTATTGATTTGAACTTCTCTTTAACCAGACTCCACAGCATCACTAAGTCATCCCTGTTAAAGGCTTTTAGCATATCATCAAAGAAGTGATGTACCTCAGTATGATTTCCAACTCTGATGATCTTTCAGTACTTCCTAGTGCCTTCAGTGTAAATCTCCCAGTCAAATATTGGATACTTAGTTTGTAAGGCTTTAACATTCATCCCTTGATCTGGAACTATTATCATCATTTGTTGTAGCTCTTCTTGTGATAGTTCATCAGCTTCTTTATCTCTTGGTTCTTCAGCTAGTTTTGAGCTTTCATCAGTCTTTTGCCTCTTAGAACTTTCTTGATCAAGTTTTTCTTCTGCAGCCCTTTTTGAACTTCCAGCTGCTAGCTCAGGAACTGCTTTGTCAAGTTCACTCTATTGGAACAAAAGTGTTTACCTTCCTCATTGTTGTTTCAAACAAAGTCTTGATCTCATCAAAGGAATAACCTCTCAACTGCTGCAATGTATAACCTCACATGTTCTTGATATAATTAGACATATAGGTCCTCTGTTGAGCATGTGCGGGTGGCTTGTTCCTCCTTTCTTCAGCTCTTTGTGCAGCAAATACCTCTTTCTCTGGTTGATAAGCTCTACAAGCATTCTTGCTTGTTCAGCTTTAGTGTGCTTTTCTCTTTCCTTTCCTTGTAACCTTTGCACTAACTCTTCATCAGCTTCAACTCTAGCTTGTATGTCTTCCCATTCTTCAACATTAAAAGAGCTAGTTGCTTCATGTACCCTAACAATCCTCTGCCTCTCTTCTTCCTTAAGTTCAGCTTGCAATCTCACAACTGCTTCAAAATCAAGTCTTTCTTGTTCTTGCTGTAACTTTGTCTTGGTCTTTACAGTTTTAAATTTATCCATTTTACCTTTACCTTTGTCTTTGGCTGCACTCTTCCTGATATACACCAGTGTCTCAGCCATAGTAATGTCATCAGCAGAAGAAACTTTAGTATTTCTTGTAGGACTGGCAGTACTAACAGCAACACTAGCAGTAGTAACTGCTGCACCAGCAGTAGAAACTGGCTCAGCAGTACTAACATCTTTCTTAGCAGTAGAAACTTCCTTAGCAACATCAAAATCAAATTCAAATTCCATATCGTGCCCATACCTCCCCTGAATCTCTGCATCATGTTGTACTAATGAAATGCTAGGATCCTGATGTTTTCTCCAACTTTTTCACCTTCTTGATAAGCCTAGTATAAGCATCACCATATATTAGCTTGGTCTGCTTCAAGTCTGTCTCCAAGCTCTCCACTTTCTTTGACAATGTTGTACAGAAAACCATCAATTCTTGTTGTGTCATACTGCCCTCATCACTTCCAAGTATGTTACACTTTATCTCTCAATTCTTTTTCTCACTAAATCACTTTGTCTGTTTTTGTTTCACACATCCTTTTCTACGTTTTTGATTCTATTATCTCTTAATTCTTGTTCTCACTGAATCACTCTGTATGTTTTTGCTTCACACATCTCTCTTTCTGTTTTTGAACTCACTACATCTCTTATTTCTTTTTTTACAATTCTCTCTGTCTGTTTTTATTTTCTCTTAATTCTTTCGAGCTCACTTTTTTCTCTATCTGTTTTTGCTTTCTCTTAATTCTTTTAAGCTTACTTTTTCTCTCTATCTGTTTTTGCTTTCTCTTAATGCTTACAGTATTAATTATAACAGCAGTACTAATGATACTTACCAGTAGTAAGTTAGGCCAACAGCACTAACTTGAATTTCATCATTAGTTGCTGTTCTGTTCCATTTCAAGCATCATTTGTGCATAATCTGCTGAATATTTACATAATTAACCTCCCCTCAATCAATACTTCAGAGGTTAAGCATTCCTATACTTGCAATCAGATATTGAAATCTGCTAACATCGAATGTTTTGTGTGCTAATCGCAATATTCCGATCTGTGTGAATCTTTATCATCTGAATAAGATTCTTCTTATTGGAATCTCTGATAAAATGATGTCTAATCTCAATGTGCTTAGTCTTTGAGTGAAACACTAGATTCTTAACTATGAAAATGGTGCTTTCATTGTCAATGAAAATCTTGATATTCATGAAATTGTATCCATAAACCAGCATTTAATTTTGAATCCAGAGTACTTGTCTACAACAATAGGCTGCAGCTACATATTCTGCTTTAGTAGTAGAGTTGGCAACTAGAGTTTGCTTCTTATATTGCCATTGAAACATCTCTTCCAAGAAATATGACCACTCATGTTGTGGATTTCCTGTCTAAACTTGCACCAGTATAGTCACTATCAGTATAAGCTTCCAAATCAAATGGTGAGTCCTTAGGGTACCAAAGGCCCAATTTAGGTTGACCTTTCATGTATCTAAAGATTATTTTCACAGCATGAAGATGTTAAAAACTATAAGGTGTGACTTGAATCTAGCATAAGCCATACACCAACATTTTATAGGCTTGAAGATGTTAAACTAACATCAATGAGCATTCATTGATATATATAAGTGAACATCTAAATTTCAGCTTCTGCATCTTGTGCAATGGCTTTGAGTTCTCAATGGGTGTAACTTGCTGTCTTTCACAGTTGAAAACCAATTTCTTCATAATTTCATCCACATACTTGTCTTGACTGATGAAAATCTCATCATCTTTCTGTGTCACTTATAGTCCTAAGAAGAAAGTGAGCTCACCCATAGAACTTATCAGGAACTTCTTGTGCATCAATTTCTCAAACCCAGTGCATAATTCCTTTTTAGTAGATACAAAAATGATGTCATCAACATATACTTGAACTAGTAAAATATCACTTTTGACTCTTTTAATGAACAAAGTCTTATCTATTTGACCTCTCTGAAATTCATTGTCGAATAAATAGGTAGATAAAGTCTCATACCAAGCTCTAGGAGCTTGATGTAGACGATATAATGCCTTTTCTACCTTATAAACTCTGTCAGGGAACTTTGCATTTCAAACCCTGGAGGTTGATAGACATAAACTTCCTCTTCAATCTTGCCATACAGAAATGCACTCTTTACATCCATATGGTATACTACAAAGTCTTTGAATTGTGGAATTAGGCTAAGAACAGTCTAATTGTTCAATCCTAGCAACTGGAGCATAAAACCTCATCATAATCTATTCCCTCTTCTTGAGTGTAACCCTGTGCAACTAGCCTTGCCTTGTTTCTAATTACAATACCTCTTTCATCTTTCTTGTTCATGTACACCCATTTAGTACCAATGGCTCTTTTGCCATGTGGTATATCCACCAAGGTCCAAACCTGTTGTTGGGAATTAAAGGCTTCTGAAGTTACTACTGTTAGTTTTGCAAGTTTTTCTGCTAGTTCAGATTGTGCTGATGTTGTAGTTTAAAGAAAATAGTCTAAGTTATTAGTACTTGAGGATAGCTATAATAGTTAGTGATAGTACATGTTATACTGACAGTATAGTTAGTATTGCTTTGTTATTTACTTTGTGCTGTTAGCCTTGTATAGTTAGTACTGCTAATATGTATATGCATGAGTTAATTAGGAAGAATAGGATATGCATTTTCATTATATGCGTTTTGTTAAGACCCATTAGGTTTCCTTGGTGATAAAAGGATTACTTAAGGCTTAGATCAAGTTTACATCAGTCATTCATAGTTTTTCATAGCTTCAAGGTTTATATAAATCTAACACTGTTTAAAGAGTGTTTCAATATTAATATATTAGAGTTATTGTTTTGGTTTATTTCTGTGGTGTTACATTCATTAATTGTTATTCTTCTTAGGGTTTTTCTATCAAATACTCCAAAGTTTACAATCTTCGTGTCTTGCCCCACGCTCCCAACTCAGGATATAAACCTTACATCAAGCTAAGGAGTTCAAGATTTGTCCATTGGGATCATCATGTGGTATCAGAGCTTGTTGTGATGCTTTGAATAAGAATGAAACTAACAAAACTTATTAGATTCTAATTCTCATGTGATTATAGATGGAGGTGGGAACTACTTCTAGAACTCTGACTGCAAGACTCCCTATCCTCAACCCAGGGGAATATGATCTCTGGTTAATAAGGATAGAACAATACTTTCTCATGACTGATTACTCCCTCTGGGAAGTAATTCTGAATGGTAACAAAGTGCTGAAGAGAACTGTTGGAGAAACTGAGCAGGAATATGAACCTACTACTATAGAAGAAAAGCAGGACAGAAGGAATGAGATGAAAGCTAGAGGAACTCTGTTGATGGCACTTCTAAATAAGGATCAACTGAAGTTTCATTCATATACTAATAAGACAAAAACTATCTTGGAAGGAAGCCATTAAAGAAGAGGTATTTATGAGGTAATAAGGAATCAAGAAAGTCAAGAGAAACTCTAATCAAGCCAACATATGAGAACTTTTTAGGATCAGTTCAGATACATGGATCAATGTTTGACAGGTTGCAAAAACTTATTAGTCAGTTGGAGATCCAAGGTGAAGTTATTACATAAGAAGACATAAACTTAAACTATTGAGAAGTCTTCCATCTGAATGGAAGACTCACGCTTTGATCTGGAGAAACAAAAAGGACGAGAGAGGGATTGTAGTGAGAAACAAGGCAAGACTGGTTGCACAAGGCCATACCCAAGAAGAAGGAATTGATTATTATGAGGTTTTTGCTCCTGTTGCTAGGATAGAAGCAAGTAGTTATTTTGGCACTATGCATCATTTTGGGGTTTATTTGTAACTAATGGATGTAAAGAGTGCCTTCTTATATGGTACTATTAAAGAGGAGGTTTATGTGTGTGAACCTCCTGGTTTTGAAGATCTATAGTTTCCTGACAAAATGCATACGGTAGAAAAAGCTTTATATGGCCTACATCAAACTCCTAGAACCTGGTATGAGACCTTGTCTACCTACTTAATTAAAAATGGATTTAGAAGAGGCACTATAGATAAGACTTTATTCATCACAAGGACAAAGGTGATGCTTTGTTAATACAGGTGTATGTTGATGATATCATCTTTGGGTTCACAAAGAAGTCTTTATGTGATCAGTTTGAAGGTTTGATGTACATGAGATTCCAAATGAGTTCTATGGACGGGAAATCTCTTTCTTCTTTGGGTTACTAAAGATACCCCAAAGAAGAAGGATGGAATCTTCATTAGCCAAGACAAATATGTGGCTGACATATTGAAGAAGTTTGATTTTGCCACTGTGAAGACAGCAAGCACTCACATGGAATCTAACAAGGCATTGATCCGGAGAAGAAGCTGTAGTGTGTGATGTTCTTATTTATACATATCAATGATTGGATCATAGATGTACTTAATAGCTTCTAGGCCAGACATAATGTTTGCTGTTTATACTTGTGCAAGGTTCCATGTTACTCCTAAAATGTCACATCTTCATGCTGTGAAAAGGATCTTTAGATACTTGAAAGGTAACTAAATTGGGCCTTTGGTATCCTAGGGATTCCCCATTAGACTTGGAAGCTTTTTCTGATAGTGATTATGCTAGAGCTAGCCTTGACAGGAAATCCACAACAGGAGGTTGTCAATTTCTTAGCAAGAGGTTGATTTTATGGCAATGTAAGAAGCAGTGATATAGTTGCAAATTCTACTACAAAAGCATAGTATGTTGATGCTGCTAATTGTTGTGGACAGATGCTAAGGATTCAAAATCAGATGCTTGACTATGGATTCAATTTCATGAACAACAAGATTTACATTGATATTGAAAGCACCATTTGTATTATGAAGAATCTAGTATTTCACTCTAAAACCAAGCACATAGAGATAAGGCACCATTTCATCAGAGATTGTTATGAGAAGAAGTTGATTCAGGTGATTAAGATTCACACAGACCACAATGTTGTATATCTTCTCACAAAGGCTTTTGGTGTTACAGGTTTAACTTTCTAATTGCTGGCATTAGATTACATAATCTCTAAAGTATTGTTTAAGGGGAGGTTAATGTGATTGGATAACAGTTCTTAACTTTTATTCATGGGTTATGCATAAATATGGATCCTAAGTGATTCTTACATGTCTATATAGTCTTTTCTAGGTGTCCTTGTGATAAATAGAGGCCATATTGTTAATAAATATTGAAGACAGATAGTTAATACTGTTTAGTTATCTCTTAATACAAATGTGGGCTTTAGTTTATTATGCTGGATGAAATTTTATACAAAGGTTTGTGCTGATAGCTTAGTTGTGACTGCATACACGGGGGTATTAGTACATTAGATTGATGAATTAGTATTGGGTTTTTTATACTGGTAACTATTTTGTTTAGTCTGATACAATAGTAGTACTGCTAGGCAAAAGTTAGTACTGCTGAGCCAAATTTATTACTGCTTGTTACCGTTAATACTGTTCGGGGCATAACAGATTTTCATTAATTAATTATAAAAGTTGAGATATTTTCGCCAACAACTTCACTTATAGGGGTCTATATTTGGATAATTCTTGATCTTTCTATCTTTTATAAGTGTTACTTCAAGATAAAGATTCAACTTTATTCAGTCAGTCCAATCACACCCTTAAGCTCTCTTTATAATATCTCAATTTAATTTTTGTCTAAACCCTACATACCTCTCATCAACGAACTTAAAAACCAAAACCCCTTATCATAATTCATACTATATGAAAGGTTTGAAGTTGATTCGATAAACATATATGGTTGCTTGTTGGAAAACAGAGGGAGAACGTTGAGTTTCATCTCAGATAGTTGACTTCATTCTACATGTCGGATTAATTTGCTCTCACTGTCAAGTCCACTATTATTGCTTCCTTACATTGAACAGTTTTGGAATACTACCACTTCCAAAACAGTCAATTCAGTGAAGCAAATACATGCTATTATTGATGGCAAGGCTGTGGTCATATCAGAATCATCAGTGAGAAGTGATCTTCTCTTTAATGATGAGGATGGTATTGCTTGCCTAACAAATGATGAAATTTTTGAAAACCTTGCATTGATGGGATATGAACAACTTTATACAAAACTTGCTTTTCAAAAAGGTTCATTCTCACCTTAATGGAAATTTCTGATACACACCATCCTTTATTGTGTAAGTTCAAAATCAACTGCTTGGAATGAATTTTCAACTAATTTGGCTTCAGCAGTTATATATTTGGCAAATGGTTAAAATTTTAATTTTTATAAATTAATTTTTGATGGTATGTTGAGGAACTTGGATCCAAAATAATTTTTAATGTATCTAAGGTTTTTACAACTCTTTTTTAATAACCAGCTTAAAGATTTACCAAAACCTTTTAATGATACTTAAAAGACACCAACACACAGTAAAAAGGTTTTCTCTAATATGGCAAGGAAAAGTAAAAAAAATTCAGGAAAAGTTTTTATCTACTTTTTAACTCCATGTTGGTGCAAAACCAAGCACATGAGGTTAAAGGTTCAACAATACCCCCTGAACCTCAACCCACACCCTCTACCTTACAACCAAATGTTTCAGAACCTCAAACTGAATCACTTCAAACTGAAACACCTCCAACAGTTTCCCATGCACTTCAAAAATGGAAGTTTACATTTGAGCATTACTCCTCATCTCCATCTACATATCAAAGAAAAAAAAGAAAGACTCAAAAACATAGGAGAGCCAAAAAGGTCACTGAGTTACCTCAGACTAGTGTGCCTCTAGACCATGGAGCAGATGAGGCTGTCCATAAGGAGGGGGTGAGAGTGTGGAAAGGGTTATCACTACTGCTGCTAGCTTAGTTGCAACATAGGACATTGATAACATCCTTAAGACCCAATCCACGGCAAGCCTTATTGTTGACATCCTTAGGGGAATTGGATTCAAGGTGGCAGTCCCAGGCACCAAGAAAACCATGGGGGTAGCTCCTGCCTCAGACTAGGTCTAAGGAGAGTGCTAACCCAAATGCACATAATTATCTTATAGATAAGAATCTAAAAGCTTGGTCAAGAGCCTTTTTAAGGTTGACAAAGGTTGTGAAGCAATAGAGAATAGATTTAGTGAGTGCTTTAATAATGTGATTGTTAATGTTAGACATAAGCTATTCTTAACTATGTTAGAAGCCATTAGAGTGATTGTGCTTGAAAGGATGAACAAAATAAGGGAAATTATTAGGAAATAGAACCTTGGGGTATGTCTTAACATCAAAAAGAGATTAGAATGGCTGAAGGAACAACAAAGGTATTTTCCCATTCAATGTTGTTAGTTTTATATAACTTGTTTAGATTCTCACTAATAACCAATCATTGCAGGTTTTGGCATGTAATACATGCTGGTGGGAATCATTATGAGGTGAGATCAGGGAGTGAAGGATTCACAATAGATGAAGGTAAGAGGACATGTAGTTGCAGGATGTGGCAGTTATCAGGACTACCTTGTGTCCATGCCACAAAGGTAATATTCTTGATAAATAAGGTATCTGAGAGTTATGCCATAGCCTAGTTTGAAACATACATGTATTTTTTGGCTTACCACAACTATGTTAAACCAATCCCTGGTATGAATTTCTGGCCTAAACAAAGCATGTACTCTACTGTCTTGCCACCAAAACCTAGAAAAATGCCTGGTAGGCCAAGAAAGAAAATAATCAGAGCTATAGGTAAGGGTGGTAGTTCAACTAGAGTCTCTAAGGTCACAACAAATCAAGTTGTAAGGAACCTGTAGTTGAACAAACACCAAAACCCAAAGGAGTGATAGGTAGGCCTAGAAAGAAGCAACCAGTGGATGATTTTGAGGATGTTGATGTTGTTCAGAGAAGTCCAGTGAGGGATGAAGGTGCTAGTTGGACTAAAGGAGGTGCTATAAGGTCTAGAGGTAGAGGAGGTAGAAGAGGTGTTGCTGGGTCAAGAGGTGGTGCTAGTGGGTCAATAGGTAGAGGAGCTGGTCTAGTGGGTCAAGAGGTAGAGGTACTGTGGAAACCATATGATCGTTAAAGCTTAGTTTGATTAGAACTTTAATCTAGGATGAACAATAACAAAGAACAATAAAATGCACAGCTGA
Organism: Tanacetum coccineum; assembly: GCA_026074375.1. NCBI lineage: Eukaryota > Viridiplantae > Streptophyta > Magnoliopsida > Asterales > Asteraceae > Tanacetum > Tanacetum coccineum. The sequence goes on from BQNB010082983.1 coordinate 14,544, forward strand.
ATAAACATTAAAAACATTCTTTATTATTGCCTAACAAGGTTTCATCATCATCTTTATACAATGACTACTACAAGCCCCAATTCTACGTGATCAATCGTAGAACGGTTACCTAATCTAACAGGATCAATGAAACATTGATCTTGGGGCTAAAACATATGCTAGCATCTACATTTTCCTATGGGACGTGTAAACCCACACACACACGTTTTACACCTTTGGTGCACACATACTTTTTAGCACACCTAAAACTATATCTAGGGATCTCTTTATATAGTAGAGTCCATCTAGATTTACAAGGGAAAACATAATTGTATAAAGAAACTAAATCTTTTAATTCTTTAATAAACTTCATGTTTATCTTCAAGAATCATATCTTTTGGAATCTTTTATATTTTGTAGGATATCCTCCACCAGCTTGTAGAATTCCATAATGGTAGATTTAGTCCTTATGTTTCATTCTTTTATTTATTTTGTCTCATCAAATCAATAATTCCTAACAATCTTCCCCTATTTGATGATTACAAAACAAATAAAGTCGTGTACGAACTTCATCATAAATCCAAAACTTCCCCTGAAGTTGAGATGCAATCATCTCCCTGAATAAAACAAAAACTTCCCCTTAAGTAGATTTCCTTTGTACCATGCCATGTCACCACACATAATAAGCTGCAAATCCTATCTCTGTAATCTTCTTCTCCTTTTTGTCATAATCCAATAGGGGTTTTGTGAAGATAAGCAACTTGAATCTTTACAACTACAAACCATATACTACACTACTAATCCAGCCTTTCAATGTCTCAACTTACCCTCAATGACGCATAATAAGATAAATGAACTTAAGACAGTAGAAACTTAAACTAGCAGAAATAATAAACAACTAGCAGTTGTAATGAAACCTTTCACTTCAAGTGGTGCATGAACAAATCCTGATGGTTAAACATTTTTAACAATAAGCTTCCCCTGAAACCAATATATTTACCATCTCTTGAATCTTCAAATTCTGTAGGTTCTATGTAATGATTACTGATGAAGAAAATTAAGTATAACGAACTTGATATAGAAGTAGAATAACCCAAACTTGTGTCTTATATCTTGTACTATCCACATGACGTCAAACTTATAAATAAATCTGTGAAATATAAGTAGATCGCAACCTCTTGACAATTATCCTAACTTCTATGAGACACCAGACCAAAGTGATAGCAAATGTGAGCATTGAGCACCATAAGTTAGATCACACACATTTGCTAGATTTGTCAAGTCTTCGTCACATCGTTTCTAAGTACGAACAAGTTTACCTCCAAATATTGTAAGCCATCTGAGATATGATAAGAACACAAACATGTGAAACCAAAAATATGCCTTGTCTGATATCGAACAATACTAGCAGTACAAATTTCATTTCTCGGATGCCAAAGGCAGTATTAAAAACTTTCTCAGACGACGAAGGTAGTACAAACGAAGTACTAGCAGCATAAATATCCAACAGTACTAACCTTTTCTTGTACAAACATTATTAATATATACTATCATATTCGAAAAACAGTAATGTCATAGCAGCATAAACATAAACGAGCAGTACAAACTCATAACAAGTAATACTAATACTCAACCAGCAGTATTAATATTATTTGAACGAGTAGTACTAATCCACCTTCACCGCACCAGATTCTCCTTCCTATCATTCTTTTTGCAACACCATGATCAACAAGAAAGTGTCACTAATTCCTTTGGATAAAAAGCAGTACTTTCCCTTGAGCCCAACAGTATTACAGTATTAACAGAGCATGAATAGCTACTCAAACAGTATTAAACATATAATAGCAGCAGTAGTCGTCTTGTGGCCCAAAGAGTATTAAACAAACTGTTAACAGTTGTAAAACCCCACGTACTCATGTGTATAAAACTGTTATAAAAGTAATATTCCCACGTGAACTGTTACCTTTTCTCACAATGCTCTTATATTAAGAAAAACTCTCACGTTCATAAACAGAATCTGAATATTGAAATACCAATATATGTTCACCATTCTTACTACCATATCCTTTCTCATAATAACATATCTCTTCTTGATATCACTTGTCTACTGAATAATAACCTATGATATCTTTTCCATGATTGCACTCCAACGAATACATTTACATGACCACCATTAGGGTTTCGAGCTTCTTCTCTCTTTATATCTTTGACATGGAGCCAATCAAAAGTATTATAAGCAATCTGGTCATGTAGTCTGAGATCTTGTTGGGAGGGATTCTAAAGAAAAAGAATAGATCAATAAAAATCCATACAAAAACCGTGTAGTCACCACTCTAAGAAAGAAAACCAAACCTCAAAATCGTATTGCATATCAATTAAGATAGAGAGGACGATTTAGAGTTTGATTTGACCAAAAATAATTGTATAGTGGCGGCAAGAAATCCCTTGTGTCTTCTAATTTTAGAATTACCGAATTAGGGTTTTATAAAAATCCTAACATCACCGAATTTGCAAATCATTGAAAATCAGAAAATCATAAATCGTGTAGATAAAACTAACCTTGTAATGTTCTAGATCAAGAGCCAAGAGGCTCTGATACTAATTGTGAAAACCATACGATCGTTTAAGCTTAGTTTGATTAGAACTTTAATCTAGGATGAACAATAACAAAGAACAATAGAATGCACATCGGAATAAACATTAAGAACATTCTTTATTATTGCCTAACAAGGTTTCATCATCATCTTTATACAATGACTACTACAAGCCCTAATTCTACGTGATCAATCGTAGAACGGTTACCTAATCTAACAGGATCAATGAAACATTGATCTTGGGGCTAAAACATATGCTAGCATCTACATCTTCCTGTGGGACGTGTAAACCCACACACACACGTTTTACACCTTTGGTGCACACACACTTTTTGGCACACCTAAAACTATATCTAGGGATCTCTTTATATAGTAGAGTCCATCTAGATTTACAAGGGAAAACATAATTGTATAAGAAAACTAAATCTTTTAATTCTTTAATAAACTTCATCTTTATCTTCAAGAATTATATCTTTTGGAATCTTTTATCTTTTGTAGAATATCCTCCACCAGCTTGTAGAATTCCATAATGCTAGATTTAGTCCTTATGTTTCATTCTTTTATTTATTTTGTCTCATCAAATCAATAATTCCCAACAGGTACTGCTGGGTCAAGAGGTGGTGCTAGTGGGTCAATAAGTAGAGGTGCTGGTGGGTCAAAAAGGAAACATGTGTCAACTGCTAGAACACAAAAAAGAAAAGGTAAAAAGAAGGTTGTGACTTTTGGCTTTGCTAAATGGTTTGGATTGCAAGATGAACCAGAGCAGACTCAAGCTAAACCACAACAGACTCAACATGTTCAACAGACACAAGTTGAAGACCAAGTGGAGCAGACTGAAGATCAAGCTGAGATAGACCTGACTCAACTGAAGCAAACTCAAGAACCAACTCAGGACCAAGTGCATCCATAAGAACAACCACAACAAGTTGCATTGAGGATGCCAAGTGCAAGAATCCACCAAAGAAAGTTGGAAAACAAGGCAGTAGTCAAAACACTGCCTTGAATCTTGACTGATGTTAAAATAGTTGTTAATATGCCCATTTTATACATGTGAGGGCATAGGTTGGTAAACATTAACTGTGTATGGGTCTGTAATATTCGAACAAAACTCAGAACAAAACTCATTAGTACCAGGTTGGTACTACTAAGTTGAAAGCTAACAGTTTATGAATGAACCATCAACAAAATAACCCATTTTGTACATCATACGGGCACTAATTGATGGTCATTCATAAACATTTATGATAAATGAAATGTCCAGGCACTGGAATTTCTTTTGTTATTATCATTAAGGAAAATCAATTAACTTTGTAATATTAAAGGATGAAAAATGTAAATAAATAAAGTGTAGGGATATA
>BQNB010082984.1:0-29165 GCA_026074375.1 Tanacetum coccineum
GACCATGGTTCCTCAAGACCCCTTTTCACAGTATTATTCAACTCATACTCCTCGTAAGTCCTAATTCCTTGGATATCAAAAGTAAACGGATTCGTGTCAAAATTAAGGAGGTAGCTGAAATCGTTGAATGTTTTACATAAGGGTGTCTCGTAGTCAAATATATCGCCTTCGATCTTGAAGATGTCAGTAATATCGTCTGGGTCATCATCCTTCTTAGCTTCTATTTCTTCATTGTGATCAGTAAGTTGGTAGAATTTTTGAACAAACTTTTCTACCAAATCTTCCCAAGTAGTAACTGAACCTATACAATCCTTTTTAAACCATTCACCTGCGACACCTGCGAGTGAAATAGGGAAGATGCTAAGCCTAACTCAGTCTTGACTCACCCCATTAATTTTGATTGGCCCAACTACTTCGAGAAATTTAATAATGTGCTCAAACACGTTTTCTCCAATTTCCCCCCATTGAAAGTATTATCTCGTATCTTGACCAAAAACCCTCCCTGTATCTCAACAAAATTCCTCTCGATCATTTTACTTCGTTATCATTAGACATGCAGTTCTTTCGGGTAACGGAGATATAGTCGTTTCATTCTGTCATTGTCAATCGAATTCCTAAAAATAAGTACAAATGATCAGTAGGATGTGCCCTTAGGAGAGAGAACACTTAAAACAGGAAATTGAATACGAAAAATTAACACTGTTACTGTATTAAATAATCAATACGCCGTATTCAATTAATTTGACTACGTTGTATGGTCTGCTAAAGATCAGTACGCTTTATTGATTATACAAAATACGCCGTATTGTTTAGAAGAACAGATACGTTGTTTAGACTGTAGAGATCAATATGCTATTCTGAGTGGAAAGGTCGATACGTCGTATCCAACTGGTGGATATGGTGTATCAATTGATCTACCAGAACATAATACTTAGAAAACGATTAAATAATGCGGGAATTTAAACACACAATTAAATCAAACAATTAAATTAATTACGAGTAGAATTATATTACACTAATTAAATTATTTTAAGATAAAAGTTAGAAATACTAATAAAATTAAAGGTTAAACTTTTTCACTCCCAGGCAGCGACGCCAAAAACTTGATATGCTGTCGTGTAGGGTTAATTTATTGATTACCAAGTTTTAAATTTATATTTAGCCGACTTATCCTAAAACAACACTTTAACAGGCAGTGTACCCGATCGGGTGGAGTTTCGTGGTAAGTAGGGTGTCGAACACTAAGAGCGTGGTCGTTAACCTTATATTCTATTTTAATTACACTAATTAAGTTAATTCTAATTACTTGTTAAGCATATGCTATATACGTTTCTAATGATATGGGGGTTTTAAGCCTAAGAGACTAGCACAAGTTTTATGGTGACAATAATTAATTTTAAACACAATAAACATGCAAGAAAACAATCAAAAGACAAAAGAGCGGTACAAGCCAAATGATAGAAAACCGTATTAACCATATTAAATCCGATTAAACACTGGTTTGTTTATTTAGTGCAATGATTTCTTATCTCGAAGCGGAATATCATTCTTAAGATTTAGGCGGGACATCATCCTATGACCTAGACACGTTGAATCCTGTCACAATTAATGTATCCGTATAAAGCATCCTTTTAGTTTAATTATAATCTATCTAGGGATTAAAGCAATGGTGATCTTGTCAAACCCTAGTCCACTGTTCAAATCTTTATTAATTATCGAGTGACAACAAAAGAAAGTTTGACGACAGAAGAACTTTTAACAACAGCTCCCGCAGCAACAACAACTACCGCAACACCAACAATCGCTACAACAATCATCAACAACAAAACCGAAGGCAAGAAGCTAGTAGATCCTATGCTGTTACTCCATCAGAAAATGGTAGGTATGCCGGAGATCTCCCTTTGTGCAAGAGATGCAATTTCCATCACACCGGACCTTGTACTGGCAAATGTAATATTTGCAACAAGGTAGGCCATTTGAGCAAGAACTGCCGAAACAAGAAGCCTGCTACTGGAAGTAATCAACTACCAGTAACAGTTGTATGTCATGCCTGTGAAGAAAAAGGGCATTATACAAATCAGTGCCGTAAGAGCAACATCAATGCCCAAGGAAGAGCATACATGCTGAAAGATAGGAATGCTCAACAAGACCCGAACGTAGTTACGGGTATGTTTCTATTAAATCAGCATTTAGTCAAAGTATTGTTTGATTCCGGAGCTGATAGAAGCTTTATATCCATATCGCTTGCCTCTAAGCTAAATATTCCGTCTATTACAATAGATACCTTTTATGATATCGAAATGGCTGACGGAAACTTAGTAAGCACAAACACTGTTATTAAAGGCTGCACTTTAACTCTGCTAAATCAACCTTTCGAAATCGATCTCATGCCAATTAAGCTTGGTAGTTTCGACGTTGTCATCGGTATGGACTGGTTATCCAAGTATCATGCCAAAATTCTCTGTGATGAAAAAGTCGTTCACATTCCTATCAACGGTGAAACTTTAATCATTCGAGGTGATCGAAGTAAAACTCGACTAAATCTCATATCCTGTATAAAAACCGAAAGGTATATATCCCGAGGTTGTCAAGTTTTCATGATTCAAGTAATGGAGAAGAAATCAGACGAGAAGAAACTAGAAGACATTCCCGTAGTCAAAGAATTTCCAGATGTTTTTCCTGAAGATCTACCTGGTCTCCCTCCCGTTCGCCAAGTAGAATTCCAAATCGACTTAATCCCCGGAGCAGCACCTGTAGCTCGAACACCTTATAGATTGGCTCCTTCAGAAATGCAGGAGTTATCTAACCAACTTCAAGAACTAACCGACCGAGGTTTCATTCGACCAAGTACATCGCCTTGGGGAGCTCCTGTCTTATTTGTTAAAAAGAAGGACGGATCTTTCAGAATGTGTATCGATTACCGAGAGTTGAATAAACTTACCATAAAGAATCGTTATCCATTACCAAGGATCGATGACTTATTCGATCAACTTCAAGGTTCAAGCGTTTATTCAAAAATCGACTTAAGATCAGGTTATCATCAACTGAGAGTAAGGGAAGAAGATATTCCTAAGACTGCTTTCAGAACAAGATACGGACACTATGAATTTCAAGTCATGCCATTTGGTTTAACAAACGCACCTGCTGTATTCATGGATCTCATGAATCGTGTATGTAAACCATATCTGGATAAATTCGTAATAGTGTTTATCGATGATATTCTTATCTATTCTCGTAACGAAGAAGAACATGCAAATCATCTCAGAATTATCTTGGAATTACTCCGAAAAGAGAAATTGTATGCCAAGTTCTCTAAATGTGATTTCTGGATTCATATCGTGCAATTTCTTGGTCATCTCATCGATAGTCAAGGACTTCATGTTGACCCTGCCAAGATTGAAGCTGTTAAGAATTGGACATCTCCCACTACACCCACAGAAGTGCGTCAATTCTTAGGACTCGCCGGCTATTACCGAAGATTTATCGAAGGTTTTTCAAAGATTGCAAAGCCTTTGACTAAATTAACCCAGAAAAACAAGAGTTATATCTGGGGCGAAGAACAAGAATCAGCTTTTCAACTCCTTAAACAAAAACTCTGTGAAGCACCAATCTTAGCATTACCAGAAGGAAACGATAATTTTGTCGTTTACTGTGATGCATCTCTTCAAGGGTTAGGAGCTGTATTAATGCAAAGAGAAAAAGTCATTGCTTATGCATCTCGACAACTCAAACCTCATGAAGAAAACTATACCACTCATGATCTTGAATTAGGAGCAGTAATATTCGCTCTTAAAATCTGGAGACACTATCTATACGGTACAAAGTATACAGTTTTCACTGATCACAAGAGCCTTCAACATATTCTTCGTCAAAAAGAATTGAATATGAGGCAACGCCGATGGTTAGAATTACTCGCAGATTATGATTGTGAGATTTGCTATCATCCCGGAAAGGCAAATGTTGTAGCAGATGCCTTAAGCCGAAAGAAACGAATCAAACCTCTCCAAGTCAGAGATTAATCTTATACCGTTTCCAAAATTCCATCTCAATCTTGAAGCCAAATGAAGTCTTAAAGTAAAAAATGTCAAAAACGAGAACCTACGAGGAATGGACAAATCATTTGAAATTCGTCCTAATGGAACTCGTTGCATCAAAAACCGAAGCTGGTTACCACTTTTTGGCGGTTTGAGAGACTTAATCATGCATGAGTCTCATAAATCAAAATATTCTATTCACCCGAGTTCTGATAAGAAGTACCATGATTTAAAGAAACTCTATTGGTGGCCTAACATGAAGGCAATCATCGCAGAATATGTTAGCAAGTGTTTGACATGTTCTAGAGTTAAAGAAGAATGTCAAAAGCCATCCGGCTTATTAGTACAACCGGAAATTCCTATGTGGAAATAGGAGAGGATAACAATGGATTTCGTTACAAAGCTACCCAAAACCTTAACCGGACATGATGCCATATGGGTCATTGTCGATAGTCTTACCAAATCAGCTCATTTCATTCCCATTTGAGCTACTGATAGTATGGAAACCCTTACAAGGTTATACATCAAAGAAATAGTCTCTCTACATGGCATACCAATCTCTATCATCTCGGATTGTGACAGTCATTTCACATCCAGATTCTAGCAATCATTGCAAAATACTTTGGGTACTCAACTAGACATGAGTACATCATATCATCCTGAAACCGATGGACAAAGTAAAAGAACCATCCAAACACTTGAATACATGCTACGAGCTTGTGTTATAGATTTTAGGAAAGGATGGGATAAACATTTACTACTGGTATAATTTTCCTATAATAATAGTTATCATGCCAGTATCAAGGCAGCACCATTCGAAGCACTTTATGGATGAAAGTGTAGATCACCTATTTGCTGGGCCAAAGTTGGAGATTCTTAACTTATAGGACCAGAAATAATTCAAGAAACCACTAAAAAGATCATTCAAATTCGTCAACGGTTGCAAGCTACAAGAGATCAATAAAGAAGTTATGCCAATGTACGGTGAAAGCCTTTAGAATTTCAAGTTGGTGATCGTGTTATGTTAAAAGTTCACCCGTAATGAGGTATCATTCGCTTCGGAAAACGAGGAAAGCTTAATCCACCATACATTGGACCATTCAAAATTCTTGAACGAATTAGCCTAGTGGCGTACAAAGTAGAGCTTCCTGAAGAGCTTAGTAGTGTCTACAATACTTTCCACATTTCGAATATCAAGAAATGCTTATCCGGTGAATCTCTTATTATTCAAATAAAAGAACTTCAACTTGACGACAAACTCAACTTTGTAGAAGAACCAGTGGAAGTTATGGATCGTGAGATAAAGCAACTCAAGCGAAGTCGTATTCCTATAATCAAAGTATGATGGAACTCTAAAAGAGGACCAGATTTTACATGGGAACATGAAGATGAAATTCGTGCCAAATATCCTCATTTATTTTCAATCATCACTTCAAGTTCAATTAAATCTTAGGACGAGATTTCTGTAAGGGGTGGAGACTATAACAACCCGCAATTTTCATAAATGTAAATATCCATCTATTAAGTTAGATGATGTACAATCTATCAGTTATATATGAACTTAAATTTTTCAGGGAAATTTTTTGCTTTATTACATTACATTACTTTGCCAATATCTCAATATGCAATATAACATGCATAACTAAAGTTAATGGACTCAGGCAACCTTCATATGGCAATCCTATATTCATATATGTCAAGCAAACATCATAACATAGCAAGTCAATATCATAATATCATTATTACAAGGTACATTCTTCCTAAAAGGTACCATTTGCAACATCATATCAAAATGGGCTTTAAACCGTTATCGGATGCCTCTAAACCCTAATTCCATGAAAGGTTAATATCTAAAGTGAATGTACAAGCTACTGAAGCACATATACAAGTAACATAACATCTCATTTGAAATATAAACTCCCTCCAAGTCAAGTACAAGTTTTCAAAGCAAAAAGTATAAGTCATTAAGCATGACATCTAAAATAGCCGTTTTACCTCCGTTTTCATTCTAATTTCTTCACCACCACTTGTGTACAAGCTACTACACTCATTCTACAATTTATAAACACTAAATATTCTATTCATAAGCTTTCATACATCTTTTTATACTCAAAACCCAAATTCAAAACGATAAACCCTAAAACCGAGCTAGTTTCTAAATCATGACCCGTTTCTTGATTTTATCCATTGTAAACTCAAAACAATTCTTAAATAAGTTGTAATAACATAAATTACAACATTTTCAATCATATTATATCATCATTTCATCATTTTACTTCAATTACACAAGAAATAAATCCAGGAAACCCTAATTGTACCCTAATTGTGATTTTGACCCGTTTAATTATTTTTAGACTATCTCATTCTCAAGTAAGCAACCAAGAGTGATTATAAACCCATAAAATGAGTTTACAAACCTTTATCCATCATTAACCATCCTTTCTTCAACAATGTACGAGAATTACAAAGCTAGAAAACCCTAAAAGCCTTATATGAACCCTAATTCCAAGCTATAGCTTATTCTTTCAATTTCAAACCATTTTAACTAAAACCAACAATTAAACTTCATTGATAATACTTTATTTAAGCTCTAGGATCTGTATTCCATCATTCCTAATCAAGAGTATGCAAAATATAAACCAAGAAAGTTAAGAAAACCCTAAACGTGCCCTAATCAAATCGTGACCTCATTTCTTCAATTTTAACCCATTTTAACCCAAACCAATTGCTAAATCCTAATGATACTTCTTATTACAGACCTTAGGAACATGTATCAACCATCCTTAATCATTATACATGAAATTCAAGCAAGAAAACTTGAGATAACCTAGCCGAATACTAAAACAGACCCGCGACCCCATTTTGCAATATTTACCCATTTTAAACCCTTCCTCTTGCAAATAAATCATACACATGCTATCCTAAGCAGCTTGTGCAGCTGATACATCAAATATCTTGACTTATCTTGCACCAAATTGAGCCACATCACCTCCTTTTTCCTCTATGCAGTCGCGGCAGCCTCCAACACCATCCACACCATCATTCTAGTTTCCTAGACTTCCACCATTGATCATATAGCTTCACTGCATCATACACTAGACCCTCTATGTGTCTTTATTATATTTCATGAGGTCCTTGGCCTTCCATGCATGGTTCTGTCTGCTTATATTTGCTTATTTGTGTTTGCTTATGATGTTTAATGCTTATTATGCTTGTTTTATAGTTTAGAAACCATTTGTTTGAGTTTTCATATAATCTGTCTTAAAATAGCTTATAAACTATCACAATCTGTTTTAGCTTATTTGATTGCTTATTGATTGTTTAAATATGTTTAATATTGTTTATTATGCTTGTTAGATATCTGGTCTTAAGGGGTTGTTCATAAAAGATTTAAGTTTTCAAGTTAAAAATGCCATTTAAAGTTTAAGGGGTGTTGGACATAAACTGTTTTACTGTTCAAATGGTGTCAGATTGCATTTTGACACTTGAGTCAGTTTAGTTTAGCTTAAAGTAGTCCAAAAATTTAGTTTGTTTAAGTGTTAAATCTCATTTTCAAGGTTTTAAGAGTTTATGGTTTGAAATGTTTAGCTTATTGCTCATTGATTTGCTTTATTTGGATTGTGTTTTTTCTTATTGAGGTTTTTGTGTTGTTTTTGTGTTATTCATGAGTTTAAAAGAGGTTAGAAACAAAGCAAAAAGCCTGCAAGTGTTGTTTATGTTTTTGCCAAAACTGTCAAATATCTTTATTTAAAGGTGCTAAGTGTTGGAAAATTTGTGAAGTTCTTTTTTCAATTTACTTATTGTGGCTTTATCCTGAATTTCAAAATGTTTTTGTTGTTATTCTTATTCTTCGAGGTCTCTAAATTTAATCTGTTTATAGGTTATATAGTCATAAGGATCTGTTTAGGTGCTTATTTTTAAGCTCAAAATTGGTGTTTTGTTAAGATTGCAAAAGTTTGTAAAAATTTGTCTAAGTGTTGAATCTGTGTGAGATGCCTTTTTCATGAAGCTTTTTAAGTGCTTATCTGAATTTCAAACTGCTTTTTCATTGTTGCTTATTGTAGCTTTTTGGCCATTTTTCTTAGTGGTATAAGCCACTAAGTCCATAAGGATCCTTTTGCTAGCTTATTTTTAAGCTAGAAAAGTACCTCTTGGCCTTTTTGCTTATCAGTTTTGGCCAAAAAGCTATTTGCTTATTTAGGCTTATTAGCTTATTGATTTTGCTTATTCTAGGTTTAGTTTAGCTTATTAGGTTAGTTTAAGCCCAATTTAGCTTATTTCTTTTAGTTTAGAGCTTATTTTAGCTTATTTTCCTTTTAGCTTAGATTTTTTAATGTTTTTATAGCTTACTGTATGAATTTTTTCTTTCTAGCTGATTTGCTGCTTAATTTTGTTCTTAAGTGGCTTTTTTAGATATAGCTTAAGTTCTATCTTAGCTTATTTTGAGTTTTGCATGCTTATTATGCTAAAACGTTCTAAACAGTTAGCCATTTAAGTGTCTTAGTATACTTAGCTTATTCTGTCACCCTTTAACAACTTATTTTGTGCTTATTTTTTATTTATAAAAAAAGTGCTTTTGTAAAAATTGCTTATTTAATGCTTTTCTAAAAAGTTGTAAAAAATGGCTTTTAAAAAACATTTTAGGAATTGGGGGAAGTCCCGGGTGAGCAAGGCTCGAACCCGGGACCTCACCCCTATTCACCAAATGTTTTTTACACACACTCACTCTACCACTCGCCCTTGGGACTTTTTCAGTTTTGTTTTGCACAATTAATCATTTTTATTGTGCGGTGATAGTTTTGGCCCTTTTAACTTATTAGCCGTTTTTAGCTTATTTCAAGGCTTATTTGATAAGCTGTTTTCACCAGCTTATTTTTATTAGATTCCTCATTGTTCAATGCACTTTTGCAAATTTTTTCAGATTTTTATTAAATAGTTTAGTGTTTTCAAACATTTAATTTCATTTAAAATCGTTTTTTATATCATAAAAATTTATAAAAAGTCAAAAAAAATAATTCTTTTTTGAAAATTTTTTTTAAACATTTAGACCTAGTAAAATCTTAGATTTGCTTTGTAGGGTTAAAATTGCAAAATTTGGTTTTTTTTTAAAGAACAGAATTGAATCCCGTTCACGTTTTTAGTGTTTTTAAGCCCTAATTTTCTTCGTTTTTGGTCTAGTTTTCTTTGTCCTAGCATTTTAGTCAATTAAGACTTATAAAAACCAAAAAGATCATTTTAGGACTTAATTTTGATAATTTAGGGTTTTTAGGTCGCGTTTTAGGATTCCCGGTTCGCGTTTTTTTAATTATTATTTTGTTTTTTTATTTGTTTTTTAGTTTTTGCCTTAAATTTTCCGTAGTTTTTAGATATCATTAATAATCTTGTTCCATTCAGCATCGATTCTTTTAAAAACGCCTCTCGACTTAGCCTCAATTGCATTCTCAGTTGGGGATAACGACTCGGGAATCTACTTCCTGGTTTACTACATGGAGATGATTTTTAATGCTATCCTATTATATGTATATTATTCTATAAGTAATATTTTATTATTTTATATTTATTATTTATATTCTAATTTTATAATTTATATTTTAAAGGGTAGCATCAATATCAATCACATACCCTATTAGATTAAGTCCATTTATCAGTTACTAGTTGCTTAAAGTTTAAAGTATGTATTTCCCGAGTCTTGTGTCATTTTTCTATCTTTGGTACGGTTGGAGAAGAAATTATGCACATTGCAAATGGAATGTATAAAAGTAGTCAAAAATCATGGTATTTTATATAACACTTTATTGGTTACGTGCCGAAGAATGAAGAATTATCAAATGAATTATCTGGAGTTATTATGATCGTGAAGATGGTGAAATTACACCGAGTTTCGTAGTTAGTATATGAAAAAAACAAAAAAATAGAAAAATCACAACAAAAAAGAGGAAAAAAAGTTTAGATAATCGTTCGATCAATCTATAGACCGAAGTAATTATATGAAGGATCGATTATTCGTTGATACGTCTGTAAGTCAACGATGTAAAGTTTTGTATAAAGTGGTAGATATCGCCACTTTTCGTGTAAAAGTATGTGATTTTTTGTATAAAGTGGGATGATTGGGAAGTTGACCGTTACGGGAACGCCAACTCAGGTTGTTGTTTTTGATCTATGATCAAGACGTGTGTAAATAGTTGTGTCTTTTTCATGGTAACGGTCAAGAAAAAGTGTCTAGCAACTTGTATTTTGGACCTAGTATATTTGTTTCATAATTTTTATTTGACAACAATTTATTTCCCTTTCCTAATCATTAACCATGGCTTTTACGCGAATGAGGATCTGATCAAACATGCATGTCTATTTCGTCGTTACGGCCATGTATGCATGATTCACCTACCTTGTTAGTTTATTACTATTGGTGAAAGTTAGAAGATCCCTACCATATATCATTCTTCATCCTAACCCTTGGTTAAACTCGAATGAGGATGTGATCGAACACACATGTCTATACCGTTGTTACGGCCATGTATGTATGCTTCAGCGGCCTTGTTGGTGTGGTACTTTTGGTGAAAGATTGTAGAATGATCAACCCTAAGCCTTATTATAAAACCCCATTTTACCTTTATAAACTTGTTACTCCTCTATAGCTTAGTGTGGAGATGTGTATCCTTGCCATAGCCTATGATAGAATACTCATCTACGACCGACCATTTAGGGCGAATTAGTTACATGTTACCACATAGATTAGTTGAGTGATTTGAGTGTTTTCATCTTCTTTTCGTGAGGTGTTTGGTTGTGTACTTGTAATTGATCAAATAAATGCTTAATGGAAAAATCCTTAGGGATACATTTTTATAAACTTCTAAAGGCTACTTGAGGACAAGTAGGATTCAAGTGGGGAGATATTTGATGACATCAAATAACGTCACTTTTATAGCATCATTTATCCCATGAAAATAACCCATTTTATATAATTATTGCAAAGAATTGTTACTTAATCGTTTGTATTTGAGAATTGCAGTAATTATGGAGTACTTGGTGAAGATTAGCAAAAAGGCACGCATTTTGGAGCTTAAACGAAGACATTTGAAGATTACTGTTCTGACAACCAATATGTTGTATCCATCAAGGAAGATACGGCATATCTGCACTTCACAAAAGACCACGAAGAAAACAAGATCAATATGTCGTATCCAGGGAAGACCAATACGCCGTATTCAAGCTATGGAAATAAAATATTCTGGAAGATATCTAACGTGGTCCCTACTACAAGAAACCCCGATACGCCGTATCAAAGACTTTTGATACGCCGTATTGACCTTTTTCCAGACCTTATAAATAGAAAACTCAAAAACGAGTTTTAAGTGTGCTAAATCATATTTTCGATACCTAAACCATAAAAGTTGATTTTCAGAGGAGAAGAAGAGCAGAAGAGGTCTTGCAACGTAATTAATTCCATAGGAAACAACTTGTAATCTCCTATACTCTTGTAATCGTTTAGTTTTGGTATCATTCGTTAACTCGGTTAGTTTACCTTGGCTAAATTATTACTCTTGTATTGATTATGACGTTTGAAGGCTAATACCTTCGGGTATTAGCCATTATTATGAAGATCTGAATGTTTGGTTTGTTTATCTCGATTGCTTAATTTATCGTTGATTGCTTGTTTATGTTTATCAGTTTATACTTGTTTACGTGCTTTTGTATGCGACCTATCATTCAACTGGATCTAGTGATACGGACCAAGTAATCTAGATGCCGGGATGGCTCTTCATATGGCGATTTATTCATCTAGACCATAAGATCACAATAACGACATATCTTTGCCCTTAGATTGTGAGATTAGTTGGACCAGCAGGTGACCTTGGGATCAACGCAGTTACTGTTCTAATGTAATGGTAAAGAGTTGGTTAGTGGGACTTCTTGTAATCACCCCAAAAAATCATACGCAGCGGAATATCAACATGGGGTTGATACTTCATAATTCAAGCGCTAGATACAGAGAACGTCCTCTAAACTGTGTCGTTTGTAAACAATCGTTGATTATCTGTAAATCAAATTAATAGTTGTGCCCATAATTGCTTTCAACAAGAAAATTTGATGTAAAGAATCCAATGCACATCAAATAATCAAGCATCCTAATTCTCCATGAGAATAAACTGCTTAAAGTGTCAACATTAAAGTTGGTGAGTCATAGGTTTCTATAAATGTGTAATCAGGACCGCAAGACTTGCCTGTGGACCTGCATCCCATACAACCATCACAGAATGTAATTTATGTTTACCTATGCTCATGACTCGAAGCTCGACATATATGATACAATTCATAAATATTGCGCCAACATTGCCCGTGATGATGTTCAACTTGTAACATCCAACATCCGACATGCTATAACGTTCGTTCCTAGTGATAGCTAGTCACCCGAACGGGGAGGTCAATCCCAAATAGATCTATTTATAACACTCGCGCTTCCAAACCAGAAATTAACAGTTCATGATTCATGGGCATTGTGGGTTCTCGCTACTTAGGCAAACACATAATCATGATAAAATGTACACTTGCGTCCAATTTGTAAAACAAAGCATGTTTCTCACCCCAAAACTTGTAAATCAATAATTGTAAAACATGGGGCTATGAACTCACCTTGATCAAAGACCACGATCAAATAATCCAAATAAATCACAACAAAAAAAAAAATATAAAAAAAAAAAAAAAATATAAAAACCGAATATGCAACGATCTCGGCCACGACCTAAAATTTATGTGCTATTATATTACACGTATAATGTTCGATCATCGATGCGTACATCGTAACGACAAAATCATACATTAATTTTTAATCATGTATACATACATATTATTCATGTGATGAGAAAATCCACTTGCGCGTTCTTTAACACGTTAACTCTTAGTATATTATATGAATATATACTATTTTCCGTCTAATCATAGCTTATGTCGAATATTTACCGAAAGTTACTATTTTTAAACCTTCCGTTTTTAGAACCGAACAGTGGTCTTAAATATAATTAATTGAAATAATAGATCAACGACCTTTAGTTTTGACCCGCTATGTCTTAATTTTAAAACTGACAATCCTCGCGGCAAAGTAAAACGTCATACAAACAACTTTCGATGTTTGCCGGAAGCTGAAACGGACTCGAAAGTGCTTCTATCCTTTAATTAATAATCCTGTCAGATTTCAATATATATTTAAAAATAACCTATTTTTCTACTAAAGGGGTTATATTCGATTTCACTTCAGTTATCTTCGTTATTTGGTAGTTTAAAAGTCCGTTTTATAATCAAAAACGGTCCGTCAAAATATAATTTGTTATATTTATAACCAAAAGTCCTGACTTTTCAAAGTCTCGAATCCTGAATCTCATGTTCCGTTTTTCTTTGCTCTCAACTATCCGTTATAAAACTGCCCAAAAGTCTGTTTTTAGCTCAAAATATCATCCTATAATACATTTATATTGGTTTACTTAATATCAATCCCGTTTTAAATATTAATATCATATTTTACTTAGACGTCGCAAGTTTCATTAGATTTTCATCACATATAACCAATTGATAATATATGAAACAATTAATATATTTATGGTGCAAAACAAAACGCACCCTTTTGTGTCTGATTATCAAACCAAACAAACTCCCGGCTGTCCCGGCTGTTTGACAGCCAAACGCACCCTATGGCTGATTTACACAGCCAAACGCACCCTATGGCTGATTTACACAGCCAAACGCACCATATGGCTGATTTACACAGCCAAACGCACCCTTATGTGGTGTTAACCACAGAAACAAACACCCCTTGGTGCTGTACGCATAACCAAACGCACCCTGGCCGTGTGACAAACAAACCAACGCACCCCTTGGTTGCGCGGAGAGAACCAACCAACCCAGCCAATTTTTAGGCCTGTCTTACCCAAACGGAACCCACCCTTATGGTTGTTAAGCCCAACCGAACGCACCCCTTTCGATTAATAACCCGAACAAACACACCCCTTGCGGCTATAACCTAAACCAAACGCACCATTTTTGTTAGAACGAAGAAACAAACACCCTTTCGGGCTGTTATACGCAGAACCAGACGCACCCCTTGGCGCCAACAACCAACCGCACCCCTTGGTGCATATACCAGTTCCAAACGCAGCCCTATTGTTGGCTGTCATAGCCAAACGCACCCTTGTGGGCTGTTTAACAGCCAAACAAGCACCCTTTGGGGTGTTAACCCACAACCCGACGCACCCTAGTCTTGTATAACAACCAACGAACACCCCCTTTTTGTGTTAACCCGAAACCGGACGCACCCTCTCAGGTTATAACTAAACCAAACGCACCCTCCCCTAGTTTGACCCGCAACCCCCTTGTGGTGTTGTCTCTGCTAAATGCACCCTATTTGGGTGGTGAAGCTGTCCCACCAAACGCACCCTCGTGGTGCTCATGTTAAACCAAAACGCACCCTTTTGGTGCTTACCTTACAAACCCAACGCACCCTGCTGCTAAACCCAGACCCAAACGCACCCACTGTCATGGTGACAGCGGGGGTGATGGCGGTGGTGATGGGGTGGGTGGTGGAGTGGAGGTTCGCGGTGGTGGTGCGTGGCGAAGTCGGCAGCTATGTGGGAAGGTGAAGATGGCTATGTAGGTATGGTGACGGATGGTATGATTGATCATTACGATGGTGTGATGTTGGTGCGTAGGTGATGATGGTGGTTTCGGTGGGGAGGCAGCCAGAGAAGGGGGTTGATGTCGTGGCTGTGGTGGCAGCGGGTGGTCGACGACGGCGCGTGGAGGAGCGTGGGGAGTGGATCGGATAGATCCGGTTATGGGGATCAATTTTGGTATCGGTCGGAAAAGCCCGTCGGAAAAGTTTTCCGGCGGCGGCAACGAGTGGCGGCGGTGGTGGCCGGCGGTGGGGGTGGTGGCCGGATAATGGGGGAGGGAGAGAGAGAGTTTGAGGTGTGTGTGTATGTATGTGGTGGAAATGAATAAAATGTTATAAGTTTATATATATATATATTATATATATATATATATATATATATATATATATATATATATATATATATATATATATATATATAAACTAAAGTGACAAGTTCAAATAGTATGGGGTTCATTTTGTAACTTTTTAGTATAGTTTCGATACGTATCGGTTCGGGACTCGTTTGAAAGACTTAACGGACGATTCAACTCTCGAAACTTGCGACATTGTTTTCCAAATCATTTTTCCAACAAAAATGAGTATTCATTTGATAGTATTTCATAAATATTTTTATAATATTTATAAAAATGTTCGTCATTTATTTAGTGACCCGATTACGCCTTGTCCGAAATAAAAATGGATTTCAACTCGAATATTCGCGTTATCAACAACGCTTAAATAAATAAAATATTAAATGATTTTATTTAATATTTTTATTAAATGTATAGTGATAATTAAATCATTTAATTATTTTTGTGTCGGTACACGTTGCGTGCAGTTTTCAAAACTTAGCGAGGGCTGTCTTTAGCATCTTTGCTTGTTTCCGGGTCTCGGGTCAAAACTGAAAAGTTGTCTGTTAATATCATTCCACTATCAAATTGCTTTAGAGTACGACGTCGTGAACGTGATTTTGTGGTACGTTCTTATAAGTCAAGCCAGACCCTAAAAGTCAAAGGGTAAAATCGTCATTCAAAATTTTGAAAAATTCTGGATGTTACAGCTACCTACCACTTAAAGGAAAATCTCGACCCGAGATTAAATTTGTTGTCACACGATTGTGTGACCTAGGGAAAGACTTCAAGGTTTAATAAATCGTTCTAAACCAGACGCTGATAACTTTATTCAGCCAAAATTCATTGTTTTAACTTCTCAATCTATCAAAAAAAAATTTGGCTAGTTTTTCTAGGATATTTAATCCATCAAAATAGGCATCTCAAATTATATCATTACAGAATCTTATGATAGTATAATACGCGTTATAGGGAAAGTCTCATTATAGTGAAAAAACCTCAGACCAAGAATGTGTAGTCGCGTGAGGTATGTTTATTAAGTTTCTAAAATGTCCCGAGGACGGAGTCTCGTTTCTACTATCATGTAGGGTTCATGATTCACATTCAACGTGGCTTATGGATGTACGTACCCAAACTTATTGGCAGGACTAGGATGTATCGCGACCTAAGTCTTCCTACTAGTGGCCCGAAATGAATAGTCCAACTATCTGTTTCGTCGATAGGTGTTTATCTCGTTTAAGGGGGGTTGCATTACCTATTGGATAAAGTTGTATCAGTCAGGACCGCTCCAGGACCAACAACAACAACCATAACGACAATAACTATGACAAATGGTGATGGGATGCAGAGGGTGAGACCCTCCGAGAAAACAATATCCCCAGAATAAAGTTCAATAAATGAGAGGAGCTCGCGAGAGAGCTTATGCGATAGACGGCGGATTATGGTACTCAGTCGTTAGTTCGATGAATCAACTCCATTAACTCAAGTGTGTAACAAGTCTGTTAGATCCATTTCGATAGCAGTTATATGATCGGAGGTATTAGCAAACGGAGCAACAAGAAATAAACTTAGAATGAAGATAAGGTAGTTCCAAGCGAGGGCCTTAAGATACTGCAGAGTGGCAAGACACGATTTGTTTGTCTCTTAGACCCTATTTAACGGATTTTGGTGATTTCGAGTTAGGTTCATACTCGTGTCATATCGGATACATTAGCCCACTCATTTATAATTTATTTATTTGCATAAAGATGGTCCAATTTATGTAAATTAAATAATTGATAAACTTATGGTTCGGTGATTTAGAATTTATTTATTTAACTGAAGAGGCGTCCCAATCCTTTTAAATAAACAGATTATAAATCATCCTACTTAATAATTCCCGATGCAATACGCGTACCCACATAACTTTCAAGGTGATGGATGGCATGACGATGCATGTGCTCTAATGAGTATGGGACGAGTGTTCCTAAACTCGTATTCGGTGGCGGAAAGTAAAACTATCAAAGGAAGTACATTGTGTTCGAGATCGTTATGAGTACTCTTGTTTAGTAGTAAATAAGGTTAAGTCTCGATTTGAAAACAAGTCAACATAGCAATTATCATATATTAATCTCCTATTACAGAGTCCCGCCCATCTATACATGACTTGTAAATACTTGATTCACACATAATTCTATGTAAACAAGAACGGTAACGGCCTTTGTTAACATTGCAATTATATATCCAATCCTGATATTACAAGTCCCGCCATCAAAGACTTTGTATTAACTTTACGATTCAATACAAATTCATGTAAACATAAAATTATGACGGTCTAGTTTTTTTTTACATATAATTATCATTATCAATCCTTTTATTACAAGTTCCCGCCAATACAAGACTTGTAATACTTAGGGATTCTTACAAATTTCCATGTAAACCAAAATTTATAACGGTCTTCGTGTATGTCCCGTATTGTTATAAAGCTATGAAGAAAATAATATCTTGAGGCCATTGTTTAACTTAAAGTCGAGAATCGAAATGAGACCATTGTGCAACTCACAATGATCTAAGAAGTAAGATGAGTATTGTATAACTCAAAAAACTAAATTATTGTCTAAGGTAATAATTTGCGACCATTGTGCAGAACACAATGTCTTAAGAAATGCTTTGATATTTATCTAAATAACTCTTACTTTAAATAAAACCGTGCGATATAGCAAAAAGATGTAAGCATATATATTCAATATGTATGTCATTAAGCACTTAAGGTAACAAAGTAACCTAAGCAAGTAAGCACAGTAGTGTGTAGGCACCTTTGAAAATGTTTTGTTGTGATGCAAGTGTTTGTGAAAACAGTTTTAGTCTAGGGGAAAATATGAAACCTAGTTTTTAGTTCTCTATAAACCAGGGATCTGATACCAATAAGTAACACCCCGGAAAAAATCAACAACGCAGTGGAATACCACATGGGGTGCTACTTCATAATACACAGCGCTAGATACAAGAGAACGACCTCTAAATGTGTTGTTTGTAAAACAATCTCGTTGATTTTCTAAAATCAAAATAATAGTTGTCCCATAATTGCATCACCATGAAAAACTTGAATGTAAAGACTCCAATGCACATCAAATAATCCAAGCATCTAATTCACCTGAGAAAAACATGCTTAAAAGTGTCAACATTAAAGTTGGTGAGTTCATAGGTTTATATAAATGTATAATCCAGGACCGCAAGACTTTCCCTGTGGACATGCATCCCATGCAACCATCACAGAATGTAATTATGTTTACCTAAGCTCATGACACCGAAGCTCGACATATATGATTTATACATAATATTGCTACATTGCTCGTGATGATGGTTCACGTCTCTGGTAACACCAACATACGGCATGCTATATCGTTCCGTTCCCAGTTAGATAGAAATACCCGTCACCCGAACGGGGAGGTCAATCCCAAATAGATCTATTTATAACACTCGCGCTTCCCAACCAGAAATTAACAGTCATGATTCATGGGCATTGTGGGTTCTCGCTAACTTTAAAGGGCAAACATAATCATGATAAAATGTACATTTGCGTCCAATTTGTAAAACAAAGCATGTTTCTCATCCCAAAACTTGTAAATCAATAATTGTAAAACATGGGGCTATGAACTTCATAATAATCAAAATAAAATACAACCGATCTGCAACGATCTCGGCCACGACCTAAAATTATGTCGCTCTATTATAATACACGTATTAAATACGATCAACGATGCGTACATCGTAACGACGAAAATCATACATATTTTAATATGTATACATACATATATACATGTGATGAGAAATCCACTTGCGCATTTTTAAACCTTAACCCTTAGTATATTATTAGGAATATATTCGTTATTTTCCGTCCAATCATAGCTTATGTCGAATATTTACCGAAAGTTACTATTTTTAGACCTTCCATTTTTAGAACCGAACAGTGGTCTTAAATATAATTAATTGAAATAATAGATCAACCGACCTTTAGTTTTGACCCGCTATATCTTGATTTTAAAACTGACAATCCTCGCGCAAAGCTAAAACAGTCATTACGAAACTTTCGTGTTTAGAGGAGGCTGAGCTCGGACTCGAAAGTGCTCAAATCCTTTAATTAATAAACCTGTCAGATTTAATATATATTAAAAATAACCTATTTTTCTACTAAAGTGTATATTCCGATTTCACTCCAGTTTCTTCGTTATTGGGAGTTAAAAGTCCCGTTTTATATCAAAACGTCCGTAAAAATATAATTTGTTATATTTTGTAAACTAAAGTCTGACTTTTCAAATCTCGAATCCCGAATCCCCTGTTCCGTTTTCTGCTCACAATGTACCGTTACAAAAACGCGCCAAAGTCCGTTTTTAACTCAAAACTTATCTAAAATGTGTCTCTTATGGCTTATAGATTAATATCAATTCCCGTTTTAATATTATTACATATTATACTTAGACGCCGCAAGTTTAATAGATTTCATCACATTTTAATTAATCCGATAAAATTAAACGAAATATACATTTGTGGTGCAAAACCAAACTCACCCTTTTCGGTGTTTATCCCAAATTCAACGCACCCCTTCAAGTAACCCAAACGCACTCCTTATGTAATTCTACCCAACCAAACGCACCCATATGGTGCTTTTACCAAACCAAACACACCCCTTGGCGTTTCTGTCTAAACCAAACACACCCTAAACCCGCTGTCCCAAACCCGACATCCCTCCCCCGGTGGTCCCCGGCTGTCCCGCAGCCAACCCAACACCCAACCCGGCTATACCCGGCTGTCCCGCAGCCAACCCGACACCCCGGTGGCGGCTGCCACCCAAACCAAACACCTCTTTTTGCGGCTTTCCTGCCACCGAACAAACAAACACCCCTTGTGGTACAAAACCCAACCCCCCGGCTGTTTCGACAGCCATACCCTACGCACCCAACCCCCGGCTGTTTCGACAGCCATACCCGACGCACCCATCCGCTAATATTAAAACCCAACGGACCCTTGTCGTGGTGGCTATGGATAATACCACTGAACGCACCCTTGTGGTGTCGGACTCAAACCAACGCACTCGCTGCGTGGTTTTTATAACCGAACCAAACGCACCATTATCATGTTAATAACAAAAAAAATAAAACAAACACCACTAGCTGCTGTTAACAAACCACACGCACCCTCGTTTCTATAAACAAAACCAAACGCCTCTTCGTGGGTTGTTTCACATCCAACCACACGCACCCTTTGCGCCATATGAAAACCAAACGGACCCTTGAGGTGCGGCTGCCAACCCACGAAACCGGCGCACCCGTTTGGTGGTTGTCCCAACCAACGCACTCTTTTGGTGGTTTTAAACCACACCCGAACAAAACAAACACCCTTTTTAGTGTTTATGTTAAACCAAACGCACCATTTTTTTCTTGGTGCTCAGCCAAACCCACGCACCCTCGTGGTGTTACGATGAAAATGATGGAGGTGATAAGATGATGATGATGGGGTGGAGGTGGTGACGTGGGTGGAGGTGGTGGTTTCGGTGTGGGGAGGCAGCGTAAAGAGGATCGTGGTAGATCGGCGTATGAGAACATCTTTGGTGTTGGGGGACAGGGAAAACTCACCGAAAGTGTTTCCGGCGGCCGTCTTCGGCGGCCGGCGGTGGTCCTAGTGGTGGCCGTCGTGACGGGAAAAATGCGGGAGGGATATAAAGGTTGTTATGCAATTTTGTGTGTGTATAAAGATGGAAAATGAAATGAAATATTTTAAAATTTATATTTATAATAAACTTTTAAAATAAAAGTGACAAGTAGTTAATAGTTTAGGGTCAATTATATAATTATCTTACAGGGACTAATAGTGTAAATGTTGGGTATTATTTTGTAAAATAATGGTTCGGGACTCGTTTGAGCGACTTAACGGATGAATCAACGCACGAAACTTGCGCCATTGTTTTCCAAATCATTTTTCTGATAAAAATGAGTATTTACTTGATAATGTTTCATAAATATTTTATAACATTTAATAAAATATATGTTATTCATTTTGTGAACCGGTTACGTCTCGTCCGAAATGAAAACAAAAGTAAATTTCTAACCCATATATTCGCGTTATCGACATACGTTTTCGAATAAAATGATGACTAATTTATTAAACATTTTTATTTAATAAAAATTAATAATTAAATGTATTTTAATTATTTTCCCGTTTCTAAATCTTGCGAGGGCATTTCAGTAACTTTCTGCCTGTTTTCGGGTCTCGATCAAAACTAAAAAGTTGTCTGGAATATCATTTCACATCAAATTGTTTTAGAGTCCGAGTCGTGAAAACGTGATTTAGCTGCTCGTTTTTGGTAAATCAACCTAGAAATAACTTATATCTCCTTTAAAATTCTAAAAATTCTCTGATGTTACACAAACTGTCACCCTTTAAAGCTTATTGCTGTGCTTATTTGTGAATTATAAAAATAGTGTCTTTTCAAAAAGTGTTTATTTTTTCAAGAGTTTTTCTTAGGTACATTGTGTATATAACGATCATGGATAGATGAAATAGGTTGTCAAGGTCTGGGATTAAGGTAATTAGCAAAGATTAGGAATTGGTTTGGGTTAAAACGGGTTAAAAATGATGAAATGAGGTCACGGGCTCAAATGGTAGGTTTAGGGTTTTCTTGAAATTTCTTGTGCTTTGATTTCTTGAACATTGCCAAGTTAATGTAGATTAAATGATTTGTATAAACTCATATTTATGAGTTTACAATGGCAATTGGTTTGGTAATTTGGGATTAGAATGGTTTAAAACTCGAGTAACGGTTAATGAAACCTAATTAGGTACATTTAGGGTTTCTAGGATATGTTTTATGTATCAAGTGAAGTAAAATGATGAAGTAATGATGAAATAATGATTGAATAGGGATTGATTGATTGTAAATAAGTTTTTAACAACTTAGTTGGTGTTGGTTGGGTTTGTCAATGGATAAAGCTAGAAACAGTCATGGTTTAGAAACTAGCTCGGTTTTAGGGTTTAGGGTTTGAATTAGGGTTTTGAGTGTAAAAGATGTATGAAAAGCTTATGATATAGTATATTTAGGGTTTACACTTGTAAATAGTGTGTAGTAACTACTTAAGTGGTGGTGAAGATATTAGAGTGAAAACAGAGGTTAAAACGGCTATTTAGTGATCATGCTTAATGACTTGTACCATTGAGCTTTTAAGAATTTTTATTTGACTTGAAAGAGAATTTTTATATTTCAATGTAGATTATCATATTAATGTACATATGCTTTAGTAGCTTGTGCATTCACTTTAGGAGTTAACCCTTCCATGATATTAGGGTTTAGGGCATCCGATAATGGTTTAAAGCCCGTTTTGATATGATGTTGCAAATGGTACCTTTTAGGAATAATGTACCTTGTAATAATGATATTTGGAAATTGGACTTGGATATGTTATGATGTTTGCTTGACATATATGAAGATAGGATTGCCATACGTAGGTTGTTCGAGTCCGTTAACTTGAGTTATGCAGGTTATATTGCATATTGAGATATTGGCAAAGTAATGTAATGTAATAAAGCGAAAAATTTCCCTGAAAAAGGTGAGTTCATATATAACTGATAGATTGTACATCATCTAACTTAATAGATGGATATTTACATTTATGAAAATTGTGGGTTGTTATAACACCAAATCGAAGAATAGAGTCTTGAAGAACACTAATGTTAAGAGTTCAACTACATATGTTCAGAAGATGTCACGTAGTGTTAGTATAGTTTCTAATAAGCGTGAAACAAAGAATTCGAATGTATTTCAATCAAACATAAGTGTATTAAGTACCAAGACTGTAAATGTTGTTAATGACGGTTCGAATATTATTTGAGTTTCTTATGGAAAAGATATGTTTTTGCTTTCGTATGAAAAATGTGTTGCTCATTATGCTTTGTCCAGGAGTTCTAGTATAAAAAGAGCCTTATTCACTACCCCCGTAGCAACAAAATCTAAGAATTTAGAAGCTACTTTCGTAGTTGTGAAATCTTGATTAAGCGTTGCTAAAACCCCAACAGCAACAAATAGGGTCTTTAGTGTGTTACCACTATCTCCTGATTCTAATCAAAATAGGACACTTAGTAATTACATGAAAAACAAAATTGCAACAAGTAGAAAGTGGCAAAAATGATTTGAATACCAACAAAGTTTTAGTTGGACACCCAAGAACAAAACTGCTCAATCAATTCCTAGTGAAATAAAGAGTCGTATCCATGTTCATTCAACATCTAACACACTGGTTACCACTCAAAAATGGGTAGCCAAACTGTCGACTCTTCCATCTGCATTTCTTTCATGTGATGCAGGTGATCCAACTTGTCCTTTAAATTGTTGATAGCGGATGCTCGAAGCATATGATTGGCAATCTTCAACTGCTAAGAAATTTTGTTGAGAAATTCATGAGAACAGTTCACTTCGGGAATGATCATTTCGTTGCAATCACTGGATATGGAGATTATGTTCAAGGCAATCTTACGATATGTCATGTATACTACGTTAAAGGCCTTGGTCATAATCTAATTTTGGTCGGACAATTTTGTGATGGAGATCTAGAAGTAGCTTTTCGTTCAAACACGTGTTATGTTTGGAATTTAGAAGGTGATGATTTGCTTACCGGTTCTTGTGATTCAAATCTATACACTATCTCTATTTTCGAGATGACAGCTTCTTCTCCAATGTGCTTAATGTCTAGAGCCACATCAACAAAATCTTGGTTATGGCACCGCAGGCTTTCTCATTTGAATTTTGGTACCATTAACCAACTCGCGTCAAAAGAT
The DNA here is from genome assembly GCA_026074375.1 of Tanacetum coccineum. NCBI lineage: Eukaryota > Viridiplantae > Streptophyta > Magnoliopsida > Asterales > Asteraceae > Tanacetum > Tanacetum coccineum. The sequence continues at coordinate 23,832 of BQNB010082984.1, forward strand.
CTAGTTGATGGGCTTCCGAAATTTAAGTAAAATAAAGATCACCTATGTTCAGCGTATGAACAAGGTAAAAGTAAGAAAGCTTCACTTCTACCAAAATTGGTTCCAAGCACAGAATCCAAACTTGAACTACTTCATATGGATTTGTGTGGGCGAGTGAGGGTCGCGAGTATCAATGGCAAGAAATATATTCTGGTGATTGTTGATGATTATTCTCGGTATACCTAGGTATATTTTCTTCATACCAAAGATGAGGCTCCAGATATGATCATCGATTTCATTAATCAAGTTTAAAGAAATCTAAAGGCTCAAATTCTGACGATTCGAACTGATAATGGAACCGAATTCAAAAACAAGAAATTACGAGCATTTTATGCAAAGTTAGGCATCATTCATAAAACTTCAATTGCTCGTACACCTCAACAAAATGGTGTTCAACGACGAAATCGAACACTAGTCGAGGCTGCTCGAACAATGCTTATCTTTTCCAAATCTCTATAATTTCTTTAGGCCGAAGCAATTGCTACTGCTTGTTTTACTCAGAATCGCTCTATTATACACACACAATACAATAAGACTCCTTATGAGCTGATTCGAGGACGAAAACCCAATATTCAATACTTTCATGTGTTTAGATCTCTTTGTTATCCAACAAATGATCGTGATGATCTTTAGAAAATGAAACTGAAGGCTGACATTGGTATCTTTATTGGTTATTCTGAGTCATCAAGAGAATTTCGTATCTATAACCGCCAAACCAAAAAGATAATGGAAACAATCCATGTCAAGTTTGATGAACTCACAACTATGGCTTCTGAATGCAACAATTTAGAACCCGGAATAAACTACACGAATTTTCAAGATTCATCAGAAAATTTACAATCTGAACCTTCAAAAATAGACTTGGATAATTTGTTTGGTCCTCTGTATGAAGAATACTATGCGGCGAGTTCACAAGAAGTGTCAGATAACTCCGGTGCAAATACTCTTGATAATGAAAACACGTCTTCATCATCGTCAATTGTCATTGAAGAAGATGAAGCTCCTCAAATAGTATCCTCATCAACAAAACAAGTTGTCACTGAACCAAACTCTCTAGTCTTTAATGAAAATGCCGATGAATTAGTTCAAGAAGACGTTGCAGAATTTGATGGAAATATGTTCTACAATCCGCCTCAAACTCTAATGTTCAAAGAGACTGAGTCATCTACAACATTTCAGGATCCATCAAATATGCACGAGTTTCATCAAAAACATCGCTCAAGTGATAGGCGGATTAAGAATCATCCAATTAAACAAGTGACTGGTGATCCCTCAAAACCTATAATGACCAGAAATCGACTTTAAACTGATGCAGAAGTTTGTATGTACGCACTGACAGTTAGTACAATTGAACCGAAAAATATCAAGGAAGCTATGCTTGATCACAACTGGATTGAATCCATGCAAGATGAGCTTGACCATTTCAAATGCCTTGATGTTTGGGAACTTGGATGTCTGATTGGCAGAAACATAATCGCAGTTAAATGGATTTGGAAAAAAAATACTGATACCAAAAACACGGTTATTCGGAACAAGTCTCGTTTAGTTGCCAAAGGATATGGTCAAGAGGAGAGAATCGATTTAGAGGAATCATTTGCACCAGTTGCAAGACTCGAAGTTGTCAAAATCTTTTTGGCATATGCGACTCACAAGAACTTTCCTATATACCAAATGGATGTCAAAACGACATTTCTGAATGGTCCATTGAAAGAAGAAGTTTTTGTTCGTCAACCAGATGGTTTTGTAGATCCAGACTTTCTGAACCACGTATATCGTCTTAAGAAAGCTCTGTATGGTCTCAAACAAGCCCCTAGAGCCTGGTATGACAAGCTTTCCTCATTCTTAATCGAACACCATTTAACAAAAGGTATTGTCGATCCGACATTGTTTACAAGAAGACACAAGGATGACATTTTATTAGTTTAAATCTATGTCGATGACATAATTTTTAGGTCAACAAAACCAGTATTTTCAACAAGATTTGCAAAACTAATGAAAGATAATTTTGAAATGTCAATGATCGGTGAAATGAAATTCTTTCTTAGACTTCAGGTTCATCAATCACCCCGAGGAATCTTTATATGTCAATTACAATATACTATAGATCTTATTAAGAAACATGGGATGGAAAAATATGATACCATTAGTACACTAATGGCTACAACCAAACTAGATGCAGATTTACAGGGTACCCAAGTTGATAAAACTAAATATCATAGTATGATAGGGGGACTTATGTATCTCACTGCTAGTCGACCAGACATTGCCTTTGCGACATTTTTATGTGCGCGTTATCAGGCACACCCAACTGAAAAACACCTCAAAGAGGTCAAAAGGATCTTTCGATATCTAAGACAAACCATTAACATGGGTCTATGGAATTCGAAGGATTCTGGGTTTGAGCTAATTGCATATTCAGACACAGACCATGCAAGGTGTAATGATGATTGCAAAAGCACATCTAGATGCATTCAATTTCTAGGAGATAAGCTAGTAAGTTGGTCATCAAAAAAGCAAGATTTTACAGCAATGTCAACTACGGAAGCTGAGTACGTATCATTATCTGCATGCTGTGCTCAAGTCATTTGGATGAGGACGCAACTGCTAGATTATGGATTTCGTTACAACAAGATTCCAATGTAATGTGACTCAAAGAGTGCAATTGACATATCTTGCAATCCGGTACAACATTCACGTACAAAACACATTAACATCCGTTATCACTTTATCAAGGAGCATGTTGAACGAGGTACCATTGAACTTTACTTTGTCGGGGCGGAATATCAACTTGTTAATCGTTTTACAAAAGCCCTTCCAAAAGAAACGTTTGAGTATTTAGTTCACAGGATTGGTATGCGATGTATGAATCCAACTGAGTTGGAACGTCTCGCAAAGTTATCTTCTTGAATGAAAGATCATACATCAAAACGTTTTGTAAATAATTTTTCAAAAACAAAATAAAAATAGAGAATTAAAAAATCCAAAAATATTTTTTTCTTTCAAAAATGAAAAAAAAATTAAAAAACAAAAAAAAAAAATTTAACTTAAAGATACAATAACACATATCTTCTTCGTTTATATCAGTCTCATGATATACACTTTATTTTTCAAAAAAAGTGGTTCTTTAAATGCAAAATTAATGTATCATGAACTGAGGGGGAGTAAAACATTCAAAATGTTTTTTCACTGCTAAAAGATGTGGTTTGTAATCAAAATCCAATCACAAACAAAGGATTTCTTCTAAAACATCTTTCAAAAATCATCTAGTTTTAAAAATTCAAGTGTGCAAAATTACAAGAAATAACAATCTCTTGAATAAGTTCTTTAATTGGACATTTATTCAAGGGGGAGTTATGAAATTCTTAATTTTCAAACATCTTCTCAAGAATGTTCAAAACTGCAAAATTAACTATCTTTTAATAAGTTCTTTAATTAGATATTTTATTGAGGGGGAGTTATAAATTTTTCAGTCAAATCATCATCAAAAAACAAAAATGTGTTCTCAAAAGCAAAAATAACTTCATTTTGAACAAATTTTTATCAAAAAGAAAGAAATTTCAAAAAGAGATAGTTGATCCTATTCATGCACAAGAGATGATCGCCAAAGAATTTGCCACTCATGGACCCAAGATGATTGAAGAATTATTTCGAAAGCACATGCAGAATACAACTCTTAATCTTTATCCCACAACAAACATGTCAATTGCTGGAAAATCATCTCTGATCTTCAACATCAATTGTATCTGAATATGCATCCAAAGCCTCAAGATCAAGCAGCTGATCCAGAAATATGGGAAATTTTGAAAGCTATGTTTGAAAAACAATAACTTTTCGCATATCACAATGAACATCATACGGATGCTGATCCTCCTGAAGGGGGAGAAACATGGCGAAAAGATATTTTGGAAGACAAAACCAAATGTGAAAAAGGAATCTTTTGTGAATGGAAGACCAATTCTATCGACGATGAAGTGTCTATAATAATCAACCCTTAGGGGGAGATTGTTAGGTTCAAGAAAAGTGTTTATTATTATATGAATTGGTCTTTGTATAGTTTTGATTAGTTTTATAGTTTTATTAGTAATTATTATGTAATAAAGTCTATCTTGGTCAAAGTTAAGTAATGTTGACCAAGGTTTGACTAAAGTTAGGAAAATAAAATAGGATAATCAATAAGTATAAATACCCATCTAGGAAGGGTATTTATACAAGTCTTTACATTTGTTGTAATTCACTTCTTCCTTACATTTCTATTTTCCCTTTTGAAATGAAAATTTAGAAAATGATGAAAATACTCTCTAGCTCCTCTCCTCTATTCTTATTAGCTTTCGTATGATCACTACTATGCAAACATGAAATATAACAAGTGATATCTATCACCGAGAGAGATCTAGTGTGTGTTTCATGAATCAAATCGAGCTTAACCGTGAGAATTTTTGATCTACAAGATTTCGTATTGATGAATAGTAGCTTTCGTAAGATTTAGCTTTGTGATTTGATGTGTTTTTGATCTTACAATGCAAGATAATAGTTTTTGTAACCATCAATTGTAGGTTTACTATCTAGTGTACAAAAAATACGTGTTTTAGATAGAATTTGATTGAAAAAAATGGATTTGATAACTCTCGTAAGAAAGAAATTGGTTTCGGTAACTGTTTTAGGTGGAAAAAAGTGCTTTCGTATTGTAGAAATCTTTCGTAACTGTCATACGTAAGTAATTTCTTAACTTTCATAACGTAGTTTGGCTATCGTAACACTTACAATATCTTTCATAACATAGAATTTTATCAATTTGAAGAAGATAACATTGAAATTATCACTTTAAAATGCTTAAAATCAGATTGATACAATTTTTCTTAGGTTTCATAGCTAAGAATTTATGAAAGTAAGGGATTTATTGGATTTTACGAAAGTAGAGGTTATTTGGGATTTACGAAAGGAGGTTTTGTAACTAAAAGCTTTCGGTAACCGTTTGGTTTCATAGACTGTGGAAGCTTTTGTATTAGTGTGGTTTCGTAAACAAGAGGTTTTGTATTAAATACTTGGTTTTAGTTTTGGTTTTATACTTCAGCTTACGTATCACAAGGTTTCATATGTGAGGTTTCGTATTACAGTTTATTAACTAAGGGGCTTCGTAACGAAGGTTTCGTATCTCATTGGAAGAGGTTTCGTAACACAGTTTTGGGATTTCGTAAACTGTTTTTGAGGTTTCGTAACACAGTCACTGGGTTTCGTAATACAGTTTCAAAGGTTTCGTAACACAGTTGGTTGGTTTCGTAACACTATTTCACAGGT
>BQNB010082985.1:1983-29165 GCA_026074375.1 Tanacetum coccineum
TACCCGCCTAGTACGGTTCGGCGACGGATAGTAAAATTAATTACCCGCCCCGCGACGTATAGTTTAAATCTTCCGACTAACCGAACCGAACCACCCCGTGAACACCCCTAATGGAAAGTGCGCCATTTATTATTACGAGATTATATCACACCACAAAGTGATTTGCACACCATAGAATTACATGTGTAATGCATATGGTACAACACCATATATGCATTTTTGTGGTGTGCACATCATTTTATGTGGTGTGCATATAAACTCCCTTTTTTTTATCTGTTATCATAATTAACAAACAGTTTTGGGGTAAAAGCTATAAATTACCAACGTACTTTACAAAATTTTCCGACTTGAACCTTTTACTTTTTTATTAACACCGAAACCCACGTACTTTCAAATTTTTAACCGACTTGAACCAAACGTTTGTACCGTTAGTTATTATGTGGCAACGTTAGTCCATTTAGCTAACGATCGCTTTGCATCGTTAGTCCTTTAACAATAATAGTTCTTTATATGATTTTCTTTATACAAATTTTTACGTTTTCGCTCGTTTTTTTTACGTTTTCGTCCGCTTTTTTACGATTTCGTCTAGTTTTTTACGTTTTAGTCTGTTTCTTTACGTTTTCGCCCGTTTTTACGTTTTCGTCAGTTTTTTTACGATTTCGTCTGTTTTTTTACGTTTTCGCCTTTTTTTGCGTTTTTGCCCTTTTTTTTGTTTTCGCTTGTTTTTTATGTTTTCATACGATTAAAAAAAACGAACGAAGATTTAACAAAAACGTGCAAAAGCGTAAAAGAACAAACAAAACGTAAAAAAACAGACAAAAACGTAAGAAAATGTAAGAAACCGGACGAAAACGTAAAAAACCAGTCGAAATCGTAAAAAAACGGACGAAAACGTAAAAAAGAGGACGGAAACGTAAAAAAGGGCAAAAAGGTAAAAAACGGGCGAAAACGCAAAAAAGACAGACGAAAACATAAAAAATCAGACGAAATCGTAAAAAAAAGACGAAAACGTAAAAACGGGCAAAAACGTAAAAAAACAGACGAAAACGTAATAAACCAGACGAAATCGTAAAAAAGAGGATGAAAACGAGCGAAAACGTAAAAAATAGTATAAAGAAAATCATATAAAGAACTATTATTGTTAAAGGACTAACGATGCAAAGCGATCATTAGTTAAATGGACTAATGTTGCCACATAATAACTAACGGTACAAACGTTTGGTTCAAGTTGGTTAAAATTTTGAAAGTACGTGGGTTTCGGTGTTAATAAAAAAGTAAAAGGTTCAAGTCGGGAAATTTTAGAAAGTATATTGGTAATTTATGGCTTTTACCCTATTATGTTTGAACTATCTTGTAATCATGCTTTGTTTGTCTTTAACCTCGTCTTAATTTCAATCAAATGTATTTTGCAACAATAAGTGTAGGGGAATTTATCCGGCTTTTGAGCAAAATTCAAACATGTTAAATGAATTGTTTAGATTAATTCGCGTCAGTTTCGAGTCCTATGATTGAATTGTTAAATCTCGGGTTTTATGCAGCCATTTGTACATGTATTAACTTATGGAATCAAGTGCAGGAATTTTTTTATCAAAAACAAAAATTTAGTTTTCACAGACTGTGGAAACGGCGTCACGATTTACACGCGACGCCGTCACCACGACACCTATGACGGGATCACCAAAACCCTCACGGCGTCAAACGCCCAGGTCCAGAAAACTTAAAGTCTTTAATTATTTTTGAAAATAAAACTTGAATAACATTTAATATATGTATTCTTCTGTTATAAACCTGCAAAACCTAATGAGTTTAACGATTCTCTCATCCTATCTTTACTGCTTTATCGAGTCGAACCCCAAATTCATATTGTATATTTGTCTATCACACATTTTATGCTTGGTATAGTTGTCTTTGTCTTTGATTACAGGTTATATTTGATGAGAAGAAGCTTGGAAGTTCTTAGGAAGTTTCATTGGATGATTCCCGGAGGACGATTTAACCGGTTATCGCATGTTTCTTCTCCATTATTGAGCAAACCAGGGGAGTACTAATTTCTTTTACTTGTCTTCTTTTCCCTTTATTCGTTTCAACGGGTACTTTTATAGAATATTAGGGACAATGTTCAACTTAAGTGTGGGGGGAAATAAGCCTTAGAAACTATTCTTTCATTTGCCATTTGCTTTGTCCTTAAAATGATAGGTAATATATCGAAACATAACATAAAAGGTGATTTTTACCCAAATTTAAATTTTTTTATGACATATACCGATGAAAACCGAGTATTAATAGCGTCTCATGGATAGGAATTTATATGACTAGCACAATAACCCTCAGAATTCCACCCCAAAAATATGAGGTTCGCCCTTAGATCTTTAGGAATTCGGGTACCCATCGTTGGTAACCCAAGATGATTTTATCTTTACCCGGTTCGAGTTAAGGTTGATCTGCAGGCGTGCATGTCTATTCCGTCGTTACGGCCATGTATGCATTGCCTTGTCGCCTTTTCTGGAATGTCTGGTGTTAGTAAAATTCATATGAGTGTACCGGTAGCATATTAAATTCTAGAACTTGTTATTGTGATGCATTCTGAGACCGCATAGTAAGTATTAGGATTTGCTTGATAAGAGGCATTAGGATTAACCCATGTTTTAAACCTGTAATTGTTATGATGGTCACATCAATCATATAACTATCCCACACCCTTGCCATGCACTCATCATTAGTGCAGGATACCCCTAGTACAACCCTCCGAGCCTATCCTTTTTCACGGTTCTTGTAATTTTCTGGTGGATTCCGGATTATTAATGAAGAGCATTGTCACCCTTAAACCAATCGTTACACCTAAAAAGCCTTAGCCTACCTTATATGTACTCTCTTTTAGTACATTATTGTGTTTTAACCCAAGTTAAATTTTTTGAGTACCAACACGCACAACAATAAACGGTTTGTCTAAGTACTTCTCCTTGTAAATACTGTTTTGGGAAAACGATTGGGAATCGGTAGTATTTATTTCGCGGAAGAATAGGGAAGAAAAGTTAAGTCAATACCCCCATATGTTTGTCAAATGATATCCATGTTATTTTGATCCAGCTCAATTCGGGTCATTAGATAGATTGTAAATATCGAGCATGAAAAATCTCAAGTGTAGGGGTACATATTATAAACCTCATGTGATGTACTATGTTATTAAAAAAAGAGAAAAGAAAAAGAAAGAGATTGATGTAGAGTTTGTGTATGATTTGTATATCTCTCGTGCCGAGTCTTGGCTTAGGAACCAACCCAGCATGTATTCATGTAAATAATTAGCTAACCCTTCTACTCCAAATTCACCCAAAGCCACCCAAATGTATCCCATCCGTTTCCATTTCCATTAATAATGTTTTATCTGCACCTACACCCCACAACCTTTAAAACACCTCTGGCTAGTAATCATAATTGCATGTACCTAGCGTGGAAGGTTTTATCCTTTACTAAGCCTATGTAATTTATATGCTATGACAGGTAATGAGTGTTGATTTTTTGTTTCCCCTTATGTTATAATTTATTATACACCCGAGTGAAAGAGAGAATCCCAAACACTTATGTGAGGTGCTAGTGTATACTTTCCGTGCTTTTAATTACGAGGTCTAGAAGGTTGTGTTGTAAAATACTTTTAAAGAGTAGGTAAAATGACCCCTCATATTGTTATTGTCTAGGTAGAAAAGCCCATTTGCTTGAGGACAAGCAAATCCCAAGTGTAGGGGTATTTGATGAGGTGTCATTTTATACACTTTTTCGGGGTCGTTTAACCCCCTAAATCGTGTGTTTATGCCCAAAATAGGTACTTAATCGTTCCTTTTTAGGTATTTTGCATTTGGAAGGCATTTGGAGGAAATACACGTGACTTGGGCTCATTTGGAGAAGAAACGGACAAGACTACGGACCTACACCAACATGGCTCAAGAATTTCTCTATAGTGGCTGGAGACGGCGTCACAAATACAACATGGCGCCGTCACAATGACGATCAAGACAGTGTCACGAGATTCTAAGATGGCGTCAAAGCACACGACCCAACCCATTATCTAGAATATTCTCTTTCATGACGGCGTCACGATTAAAATGCGACACCGTCACAACGATTTTCCTATATATACAAACCTGAATTTAGGGTTTTGAGTGTGTAACTTTAGAATAAAAAGAGGGTACGAACCCTAGTTCGTTTAGCAGCTGTTAGGGACGAATTTAGGGCCTAAAAAACCCTATTGTACTTCTCAACTATGTTTTAATCAAGTAAGTTTATTTAAAACATTCAATCTAATCTATGTTTTTATTTGATTCATTTATGTTCTTGCTTTATTAACATGCTAGGCTAAGCCTCCTATTGTGTTTATTTATGATTGTATGAAACCTAGAATGTAGATCTTAGTGGTGTTGCTTCTTGTGATGGATGTGCATGTTAGGCCTTAGAAAACCAGCTTTTGTCTGTATCGATGTTGATATGTCTAGGGAAACATGATTGTGTAGAAAGGATACCATCGGGTAACAGTCTTCATACTACCTTGCCCCCTAATATGGTTGATCCACTTTTAATATATTTTACATGCACTTAGTGTACCCTTAGGGGCCTTGTAATAGTCTTCATACTACCTTGCTTGTGCGTTGCTCTAACGGAATGCTAAGTAGACGGCGGGTTCGTGTAATTCGTTCATGACTTAGGAAATAATTACACAGATCATCACAAGTGTGACAAGGCAACAACACTAGGAGAAGCAATCTAGGGAGTAATACATGATTAAATAAACATAGTCTTTTATCTTATTGTTATCACCATTAGTTTAGATTATATTTAGTTTATTAGCTAAAACCAAAACCAAACCTCTCCAATTATATGATTTACTTGCTTTTCATAAAATACAAAAACACAAAAAGAATCTTCCCTCAACCTTTAGAATTTTGTTAGACCGTGATCAAGCCTTCCCAACCTATTCCTCGAGTGAACGATAACAACCCCCCGAGTCTTGCCTATACTACTACTACAACGATTAGGTGCTCTGCCTAGGGAGTTGTAAAACTTCTTGTTGAAGTCTAACGACGACCGCATCAGTTTGGGAAAGCAAACAAGAGGATATAAGACGTCCAGTACCAAGACCTCTCGTATTCTTTGGACCACAACGGAATCCAAATGAACCTCCAAGGTATTTGTATAACAAAGATTTGTTCTTTCTAAAGTATGGAAATACTAAGGAGAAGAAGTATATTCTATCGCTCCACAAGATACACACAAAACGTTTTCCAGAAGTTGATCTGGAAGAAAAGATTAATCGTTGGGTTCGAAAAGAATTCAAGACTTTCAACAAAGACGCATGGTTATCAATTCAACACTGGAAAGATTCATGGCATAAAAGAGTATACAAGCAAAATCAAAGAAGAGTTAGAAATAATCCAGAAGACTATTTCTCAAATCACAAGATTACAGAAGTTGTCAGAATAACTATTGATCAACCACATGGTTTAGATTTCATGGAACAAATAATTGTGATGAGAGAAAATGATAAGCCGAATAGTTTTTCTGAAGCTGACTTCAAGTATCTGAACACAAACGATATTGAAGACTTGTATTATCTTTGCCGAAACAAAAAGGTCAATTATTGAGAAACCAAGTTGATATATTCATTAATAACATTCATCAGAAGTCGTGTGATCTGGGAGAGAGTTCATGATTTTTAGTTGGGAATCGAGAGTTATCAAATCAAGGTCAATTTAACCGTACCAACATTGATATTTCTAGGAATTGAAGCACATGAGCCATACTCTATAGTTGACAAGCCATCTACAGGTTTGATTTATTTGAACATCAAAGATGAGAAACAGGTTATGTACTTGACAGAGATTGTGAAGTTTTGTGATGCAACGCTGGAAAAGGTGTTGAACGAGGTGAAGCTCAAGATATTTCAATCAGAACCATGGAGAAAATCACCTCTGCTTTGTGAATAAGATCGTGACATATTAAGAGCATTCGAAAGAGAAATAATCAAGCGACTAAATCACCGAGAGCAAATGAGAATATGGGAATCTTTTGTTAATAGAAGACCAATTCTACCGATGATGAAGCGTCTGTAATAATCAACCCTTAGCGAGAGATTGTTAGGTTCAAGAAAAGTGTTTATTATTATATGATTTTTATAGTTTTATTAGTAATTATACTGTAATAAAGTCTATCTTGGTCAAAGTTAAGTAATGTTGACCAAGGTTTGACTAAAGTTAGGAAAATAGAATAGGATAAGCAGTAAGTATAAATACCCATCTAGGAGGGGTATTTATACAAGACTTTACATTTGTTGTAATTCACTTCTCCATTCCATTTCTATTTTCCCTTTGAAATGAACATTTAGAAAATGATGAAAAATACTCTCTAGCTCATCTCCTTTATTCTTAAGCTTTCGTATGATTACTACTATGCAAACATGACATATAACATTGTCTAATAGAAGTTATCATGCATAGACTATCATTAAACGACGATGATGACAATGAGTATTGTATGACTTGGCTCGGCTACCAGTTTGTTACACAGCTGTCATATACATTCACGCCATGCTCTTGCTTGAGCCAGACAGTTTCATGATCTCATGATACAATTTTTGGCAGATGTCTAAGAGACTGTTAGATATGTGTAACAGTAAATACTTGATGCCATTGAATGACGCTTCTTACAATGAGCATTGTATGACTAGGCTTGGCTACCTGTATGGTATGCAGCCGCCATAGACATGTTGTTTGCGCCCATGGTGTTGTGTATAACTATTAGCGGTATTCGCTATCAATGACGATGATGAATTTAAACCGGTAAAGATCAGGAGGGCTGCAACGGTCCGTATCTTGGCGGGGTGACCTGTTAAGTTTGCAGCCATGGCGGATGCATCCAGCGTTCTAATTTATAATCAGTTTGAGCCTTTACCAGTTGTATATCGCCCACAGACAAAACAGGTCAATCCCTTTTGCCGTATGCTTCCTTTAATGTTTTTCTGTGTTACCTGTTTCTTACGCGTAACGATAATTTGCAGATAGCATTAATCGCTTTACCCGACACGAGCCGATGCCTTTGCTTCCTGAATGGTGCGGAAAGTGGAAGGAAGGCAGAGTGTGTGAGCGTTGTCGTATTATTGGTCCTCTGTAAGTTTTACTTGCTTTCCAATAATTATAGGCTTACCTTATCCTCACTAAGTGACCTTCTTATTGCATAATACCCATGTGTAACTCGCTTTTGAATACTGTTAAGTCGTATCTGCGAATATCGCATTGTGATGTTAGTTAGTGTTATTGCTGCTGCTTATGTGTGGAGTTGTCGCTGAAAAATATTGTTATTGCAGACCCGACCCGTGTTGCATTAAATGTTATTCCGACCTACCTATGATACCCACTAGGGCCTCCATTCATGTCAAATAATACGCAATGACTCCGACCCGCCTAACCTTTTGTTCACCTCTCCTCTATAACTCTCAATTGCTTTCCGCTGCTTATACAACACTAAGTGATGTGTTGATTGCATGTTAGCCATGTGTTACCCACTTCTGCGTTTTGTTACATGTAGATATTTATATGTATTTTATGTGTTTATTTTGGGGTTGTTTCATCATTATTCAGATTGGCCTGGGAGTTCCGATTTGTTTTTGCTTAGTTGTATGGTTGATGTTATGAATGTTATTGCCTACAAACAGCGATGATGAACTTATGTTTTTGATGTATGATTTTCATTAACATGGCCAGTCGCTGTAGACCGCTCGGCCTTTGTATCTGTACAAAACACCAGGTAACAACTCTACATACACATATATATGAACGATTGTTGGACATATGTATCAGTAACTATACGCTATCATTAAACGACTATGATGACAATGAGCAGTCTATCACTTGGCATGGCTACCACTTTGGTATGCAGCTGTGATAGGCATCCACGACACGCTCTTACCTGAGCCAAACGGTTTCATGCCCTGACAAAACAATTTTCTAAGCCTTACTCCATCGAGCATTCCTAGCGTCGGTGTTAGAAGCCAACAACACCCGTTTATTGAGCAAAATTGCATTCGTTTAGTTGTAGGCTTCTTACTCGGCGCTAGAGATGTTATGCAGGGTGTATCAGGGGCTTTGTTACTTTCACGCGCGCCCAGTATATAGAAACCTGTCTACATTTCGGCGTACGTGACAGTCGCAAAATCCTTAGCCTATATTTGAATAAGACGTAGTCTTGAGCCATTTGTCCATCGTTCTTACATAAAATTAAAAATAATACATCTAATGTTCGACATGTTAATTGCTTAAGTTGGTGCAGGTCAGTGTTTTCTTATACTCTGACGACTTCCGGAGCTGTAAACAAAGCCTCGAGCAGTAAAGATGATATCTTTATTATTACATTAGCGAACCCGCATGTTTTGTAGTTATGAACACGTGTATCTTATCATAAGATAATTGAACTCATTGTTAATGATATATATATTTATTCATTTATGTATCTTCGTTAGTTTTTTTATATTCATCATTATACAATATACCTTGAAATCAGATTCATTTTGCATTGGTTTTCAATATTGGTAAGGACATATTCAAAACCGACGGCCGCTAATCGTCCCGCAGTGAAGCGCGTGTATACATACTCGTAATACAAATTTGGTTGTGTGTTGATGCAATGTTGATCGATATTAATTTTCTCATTTGATGTTGTTATTTCATGTTTTACAGAAAGAAAATTTTAAAGGATTCAATTTTTTTTATTCTTTAAACATTTTAACCAAGCAACATCAATGCAATGAAAGACCTCTATTGCATTCCTTAGTATACCTTTTGCATTTTCCATTGTTATTCCTTTATTTGAACCAAGCGCGCCCTAAAAACATAAATATCAACGTACACGTAAACGTACGAAATTAATAAAAACGTAAGACATATTAAATTAAAAACTTTTATTCATACATTAAAAACTTAAATGATACATAGATAAACAAAAACGATACATAGATAAATAAAAACTTAAACGTACGAAATAAAAAATGTAAACTAATATGGCAAATCATACTTCGCCTTGATCTCCGCCCGTAGTTCTTCCATTGCCAACCGCGCATCCCTAGTCAAGTGATCATATGGCTGGAGATAGAACCTTATGTCGTCTTGGCGTTGTCTATACTCCTGAATTCTCACCTCTCGTTCACGACATTCCACCTCTCTCCTTTTGATCTCTAAAAAGGCTAAGCGTTCTTCTTTTGTCTGACTTGCTATCTTGGTTACCATCAACCTAGCCAATGCTTCGTCATTCATACTTGACGATCCCGATGCTCTTGACCCTTTCTTTTTCGTAGCATCTTTCGCTTTGTCCCTGCCCATTGGTCGTCGAATTTCCTGCACCTCATCTTCCTCGTCATCGCCAACATTAGCATTCAGGTTAATACTAGCTTCCCCAGACTCTGTGTTGAACGAACTAGACCCATATGACTTTTATCTCTTGCTACCTCCCCCAAACTTTGCAGCAAATTTTGGAAGTTCACTTTGCATCCATTTCGGACTTTGTTTTAAAATCTCCCAACAATGACAAAGTTTAAACGTTGTTCCGGTTTAAGCTTCATAGTCCATTAGTGACCTTGCGTAGTAATCGGCGTCGGAGGCTCCACTCTCCTGCAACCTACGCATCACGTTACCACACACTCCACAAAACCGAACCACGGCCGGGCGCACCGTCTTCCATTTCCCGTTCACCATATCGTACGTTTGACGACCGTACTATTTTGTTTTGCTCTCCATGTACTGCAAAACCGCACACCAAAATCCAACATCCTTCCTCGTGTTACCAAGCATGCTATTTTCGGATACGTCAACCTAACCTTTACACAACGCAATTTCTTCATCATGTGTCCATGCAATCTGTCGGGGTGCATCATCGCTTTGAATCGTCCTCTTTTTGCGTCCTCTAATCGGTATCTTCGTCTTCAGTGGTGAGGTCGCGACTTCAACGGGAGATTCCTCACGAGTGGGTTCTTGAAAAGAACCGGTGTTTTCTTGAAAAGAGTCCGAAAATTCAGGTGTGTACATATCTTCGATTGGAAATGCATGAATCAGAGACATGGGTGGATCTGTACGTCGTTGTGATGACAAACCACCCATTTGGGTTTGTGAGACGTAGTTGAGGTGGCTAAATGGGAACGCGCTTGGTTGTGACGAGAAATCGTGAAACGCGTTTGGTTGTGACTCGGAACCGTGAAACGCGTATGGTTCCGGTGCCGGTGCCGGGTTTCGGTATGGTTGGTTTGGGTATGGTTGGTTATAATAGTATGATTGTTGCCGTAATAAGTTCATTTGTGGGTTCGGTGATGGGTTTCCGAGCATAAAGGTGCCATCGGGTGTCGGCGGATTGCTTCGGGTGTGTTTTCTTGGTTGACGTTTGTTGGGTCGGGGAGTGTTTTGGTGATCAATTTTTTGTAAATAAAATTGAGAGTGTAAAGTTTATAGAGAATGCATATAAAATGAGAGAGTTGTGTATAAAAATGAGTGAAGTAGTGAGTAGTTATAAATAAAGGGGGTATTGTAATTTTTTTTTATAAAATGTAACGGTAGAATAAGAAAGAGGGCCCACATTTTTCAAACTCACGAAAGGTGAGTCAGTCACCATTAGACATGCAAGTCACGCACGAGTTTGGGTAACCGGAGCAATAACTCACGCGTGAGTTATGCACTCACGCCGTGAGTCATGCTACACCCCGTTCAGCCTTATGGTTGCATTTCTCATCCCGAACAGTTGATTAATGTTACTAAAATACCTTTGCCTTAAATCTATTGAATTTTTTACTTGTATTTTAATCATTTTACTATGGCGAGGGACATCAAATACAATCATTAAGTTCTTCACAAGAACAATAAGTACTCTTCCAAAGTTGAACGGATGAAACTTGCACTTTCGTCAAACCACATAAACAATTTTTATAATTTACTCTTTTAAGAACCAGGTTTTCGACCAACTAATAATTCTTACGAAACATATTTACCACTATATTTTTTTAACGGCGAGTTAGTACAGTTACTAAGTTAGTTATTCGATTCCACAGTACTTACCCAGAAGGTAGTCCCTGCCAGCCTCGAATAATAATTAGTGATTCGATTCCACAGTACATACCCAGAAGGTAGTCCCTGCCAGCCTTAAATCGACGCATCTATGGGGCAGAACCCCACAGATTCCCACCTTGAAGGAAAACCCCCACGGAGAGACTCGAACCTGAGACCTCTCGCATGTGGTAACAACCTCCCCAAAGACACCCTTGGTGGCCAACTGAGCTAACCCAGTTGGTTATATTTACCACTATATTGTGTTTTTTAAAATACCGATGATTAATGATTTTATTCATGCGAGGTCGTGAAGCAAGTTTTACAAACCCGTACGCAGGCTATTTAACCGTTGCAGTGTAGTAAAGGTAGGGGGATTAATCGTTCTTTAGGAGAATAATCATGTAGGCTCGTAAAGTATGACGAAATGATCTAAGAGACAAAAGGAAATTGTTTTTGGTATTTTTCGTATATTTTAAAAAACAAGTAAACATCAGGGTTTTGGATGAACTCAAAAAACAATAATATTAAAATGACAACAAAAGGAAAACTTATTTACTTAAGTTGCATTACTCTCTATTATTACCTAATTATCTCTACCTAGTCTGTCACGCCTTGATTGGTGATTATATGAGATATGTTTAAATCAGTATAGTGTCTTGATCCAACTCCTACACCCTATAATAACTAGCCTAGTGTCTTGGTCTAGCTATTATAACTAATTATATGCATTAATTATCCAGCTTATTAATGTCTCACAATTAACACCGCACTGCGGTCACTATGTGTTACACACAAACTTGATCAAAGAACCCTAGATAACCCAGCTACGCCAATAACCTAAGCAAATTCTAAGGTTCATGTGGTTTTTAATCCGATTGTAAACAATTATAACACATTATAACTATTGAAGGTCTAATCAGTTTGTAAAAAATAAACAACCACAAACAATAGAAATCATTAAGAAACAAACTAAATTACAATAGATTTCATGCAATGTAAACAAAAAAAAACTTTAGCCTAGGCATGCGAAAAAAAATATAAATCAACATAATTAAGTAATGATGTACATAATTGAATGATTAACCAACGGGCATTTGGTCCAATGGTATGGAGGTTTTACCCTCTTAGGTAAGGTCTCATGTTCGAGTCTTGTCTAGGGCGATAAGGGTTTCCTCCCGCGTGCGTAAAGGGAAGGGTGCCATTGCCTTCTGGGCTGGACCCAACCTGGTTGTGTGGGCTCGCTACGCCTTCTGGGCTAGAGGTCATGTAGCCACAAATTGCCGTTAAAAAAAACATAATTGAATGATTAATATAATAAAAAATATAAATCAACATAATTAAGTAATGATGTACATAATTGAATGATTAATATAATAAGTTATTTTGATGACACACTTGAGTACAAACAATTGATGCATGACATAAATTTTTAAATTTAACATACAAGACTATGATAAATCAGTTTTCTAAAGAAAATTTTAAATTAGTTTGGTTAAACCGTCAAACACTCAATTAGAAGTGCTTAAGAAAAAAACATCTTAAAAGAAAACCTGAACATCCGTCTAGGGCCGAGCATAATAGATCGTGGACCGCACTGAACCGAAAAACCAGACCGGACTGAACATATTTCGATCCGGTCCTCGGTTTACCCTTTTCCTCATATTAAGTCTTTGGTCCGACTCAATCTTACATAGAACCAGCTATTATGCTCGAACCGATCTAAATCGATCCGAATATGAACCGAACATTTTGATCCAATCCTCTGGAGTTTTAGACCATATCAATTTTCGGTTTGATCCGATCCGATTTTGATCGGTCCGATTCGATTTTCGGACGATAAGTCCTGCATCCATCACCTACACCCACCCCACCCACCACAAGAAACAAGTAAAGCAATCCTCCACTTGTGACAGGCTCAAACTTAATCTTCACTCACAACCACCATTGATGACGTCACTATCACCCCCATCTTTCACAACCTCCGATCATCACTACTACCCAAACCCTAAGCTCAAACTCAAACTACTCAACCATCACCACCACAAATCATCATCATCATCATCTCTCAATTCGTCGAATATTCCCTCTCACTCTAAACGTAGCCTTTCAAATTCATCACTTATCTGCCGTTGCCAAAACACTAACGGTAACGGAAGAACTAACGCTGATGATGATGACGTAAGCGGATGGGATAAGGGGATTAGAGAAGGTGTTGGAGTTGTGGTTAAGTGGTTTGATGACTGTATTAATGGATTTAAGAATATTAATAATTATGATGATGATGATGATGATGACGTGGATATGGATGAGTTTGGTGATGCTGACGTGGAAAAGGGTGAGTGGGATTGGGAGAGATGGAAGAAGCATTTTGTTCAAGTTGATGAACAGGAGAAGATTGTTTCCATTTTGCAGGTTTGCGGTTTTTCGTATTGAGTTTATGATGAGAATATGTGCTTATTTGACTAGTGAAATAAGCAAAAAACGGTTAAATAGCTGCTATTGCTAATCTGATTGTTGTGTTTTGTTACTGTAGAACCAAGTTTCGCGCTATCTATTGCATTGCATTTTATGTGGCTTAGGAGCTTATTTGTTTTTCGGCTTATATTTCATAACCCCAATTTTCCGGCTTATTTTGAGACTTGTGGGCTTATGCAAGTTTATTATGATATGTTAAACTTATATAAACCCATAAGTCCAAAATAAGCCGGTATATTGGGCCTTATCATACATAAGCCGAAATCAAATAAGCTCATAAACCCGATTATAAGCTTAAACAAACACCCCAACATAGGAATCCTACTACTAAACACTCCACGGTATCTGTATATTGGGGCTTATCTAGGATGCACGGAAACTCCGCCGAGATGCCGTATGACGTTTCCGAAACGCGGGGAAACGGGGAAACGCGGGGAAACGCCGGGGAAACGTCCCAAGAAAAGGGGAAACGTTTCTAAAATTATGGTACGCGGATCCTTATAGGGGAAACGTTTCCAAAAACCCACGTTTCCTATGGCCCATTAACTAAAATCCTTTTATTTTGGAGCAAAAACACCTTTGCTTCAGTCATTGGCTTTTAAAGTTCTTGGTCAACCAACATCGTCATCTTGTTGTGAATGCAATTGGAGCACTTACTCTTTTATTCACTCATTGAGAAGAAACAAGTTGTCTCCTAAGCGTGCCGAGGATTTGGTATTTTTATCCCATAATAATCTTCGTCTTTTTGTCTCGTTGAAACTCGACCAATATATTGATAGAGAATTCAATGATGTGGGTTGTTGGTGCGAGACGGACTTTGGTTATATTAACTTTTGGGGGATTCATTTAATTTTTAGGTTTGTGAAGTCTCTCTATTGATAAACCAGAATTAGATGTGAGTTTTTTCTCAGAGGATACTGATAACTACTGATGTTTTTGTACTTAAATTTTTTTAGAGAAGTATATTTGATGTTTATGTGGTTGTTTATTGTTGTTTGTGTGTATTTGTGTGTTGCGGTTTGTTGTTGGTTTGTTTTTTTGTTGGGGGCGAACTGTTTGAACTTATTTTATATTATTATATATCATTGAAGTTTACCCGAAGGTAAAGGTGAGTGCTTGTTGGTGGTGGGTGCCGTTTCCCCGGACACAGTTCAGGTACAAGCCCCACGGTAACAGGGATTCTGTGGGGAGGTGTGTAGGGGGAGGTGGAGGAGAATTGAGGTGGTTGAGGGGGGGGGTTGGTTTTGGTGTGAGGTGTGGGGGGTAGAGTGGTTGGTTTTTGTAGATGGGGGTGGGGTGAGAGGGGGACTGCGGAGGGAGGGGGGCGGGGGGGGTTGTGGGTGGGGAGGGGAGGGTAGGGGGTGGAGAGGGGGGGTGAGAATGGGCAGGTCGCCGGGGTGGGGCTGGGGACGAGGGTCAGGAGGGGGGGGAGTGGAGTGGGTGGGGGTGGTGGGTGTGGATTTCGTCAACGTGGGGGTCTGGGTGGGGGAGGGGGGGGGGGGGGAAATGGGCCGAGGGGGGCGGGGGAGTGTTAGCGGTGCGGCGCGTGGGGTTAGTGGGGGTGGCGAGGAGAAGGAGGCAGGGGGGCGTGAAGAGGGTGGAGGCGAGGAGGGGGAAGGGGGGGGAGGGGGGGTGAGTGCGGGGGGGAGGGGGGGGGTGGGTGGGGGGGGGGGGGGGGGCGGGAGGGGGGGGGCCGGGGGCGGCTGGGAAAGGGGTGGGGAGGAGGGGGGGGGTGCGGGGAGGGCAATGGGGGGGGGGGTGGGGTAGGTGGTGTGGGGAGGGGCGGGGGGGGGGAGGGGGCTGGGGGGGGGGGCAGAGGGCGTGTGGGGGTTGGGAGGGGTGAGAGATGGCAGAGGGGGGGGGGTGGGTGGGGGGGGCGGGTGACGGGGGGGGGGGGTGGGGAGGCGGTGGGGTCGTGAGGGGTGGGGGGGGGGGGGGGTGGGAGGGGGGGTCGATGAGGTGCGGGGGGGTGGGCGTGGGGATGGGGGGTGGGGAAACGGGAGGGAGAGGCATTGGGGTGGGCGTTGGTGCGGAGGAGAAGAGCGAGATGGGGGTGCAGGAGGGGGGACGGGAGGTGGGTGGGTCGGAGGGGGGCTTGAGCGGTGTGGGTGCGGCGGTGGGAGGGGGGGGAGGGGGGGGGTGAAATGCGGTGGGTTGGACGGTTGGAGGCGGGGGGGGTCCGGGGGGGGGGTGGAGGCGGGGGATGTGCTTGGGGGATGGGGAGGGGGGGGGAGAACAGGGTGGGGGGGGCCTGGGGCGGGGGGGGTGGGTGGCGGGGGGAGCTATCTCGGGTGGGCAGGGGAGGGGTGGGGGGTGGGGGGCGGGGGGTCGTATTTGAGGGGGGGGGGGCGTGGAGGTTCGGGGGGAGGGGGGGCGCGGGCGGTTGCCAGCTAGCCGCGGTACGTGGGGGGGTACGGGCGGGAGCGGGGGGAGGAGGGGATGGGGCTAAGGAAAAGAGAGGGTGAACTGGGCGTGTGGGAGGGGGAGATGGGTAGTGTTGGATAGAGGGGGTGGGGCGGGGGGTTAGAGGGAAGGAATAGTGAAGGGGGGATCGGTGAAAGCGGCCGTTGGGGGGGGAATGTGGGCGCGACGTCAGCCCTTTCGGCGATGGTGGGGCGTATTCGTGACGGAGGCTGTATGGTAGGGACGGGTGCCGGGCGACAGATGGTAGGGGGGCGAGGTAGGAGGTGGGGCGAAGAGCGGGAGGTGGTTTACGGCGGGCCTCAGGGTGGCGGAGGGTGGAGGGGGGGGGGGGCGAGAGTGGGAAGTAGAGGGGGGTCGATAAGGGGTGCTAGCGGGGGATGGGGGGGTGGCGGCGGGGGTGGGTGGGCGACGCAGGGGCGGGGGGGGGGGTGAGTGTGTGGGATGGGGGGGATTGGGAGTGGTGTGGGGGCAGGGGGGTTGGGGGGGGAGGCGGGTTGGGTGTGGGGGGGGTGAGATGGGGAGGGGGGTGAGGGGAGGGCGTCAGGGGGGGAGGTCGGGCGGGGAGGGGAATGGGGCGGGTAGGGAGTTGGGGGTGGTGGGTGGGGAAGTGGGCGGGTTGGGCGCGGCTGCAAGGTGCCGAGGCGGGGGACGTTGGGGGTGGAGGTGGGGCGAGGGAGATTGAGCGGCGAGTGGCGGGGGAGGCGGTTTGGTGGGAGGCGGAGAGCTGGGGTGGGGGAGAGCTTGTTGTAAGGAGTGGTTGGGGGGCGGGTGCTTCCTGGGGGGTGGGAGGAGAGAGGGGGGGGGGGGGGCGGGTGTGGGGGACGCGTCGGGTAGGGGGTCCGCGGGCGGGGTTGGGGGGAGGTGTGGCGGTGGAAGCGTGGTAGGGCGGGGCGAGGGGGGGGTTGGTGTTTGGGGTGTGTGCTGATGCTGGTGGGGTAGGGTGTGGTGGATGGGGGAGAGGGGAGTACGGGGGGGCTCGGTGGGGGGGTGCGGGAGTGGGGTGTAGAAGGGCGTGCGGATGTGGGTGGGGGGGGGGGCGTGGGTGGAAGTGGGGGGGGGGGGGGTCGAGCGGAGTGTCGGGGGTGGGGGAGGTGGGGGGGGGCGTGGGCATGGAGGGGGGGGGGGTGGGGGGTGGGGGATCGCGGGGGGTGGGGGGGGTGGGTGGCGGGGTGTGGGAGTGCGGGGTGGGGCTGGGGGGGGGGGTGGGGAGCGGTGCAGATGGGCTGGGGGTCGATTAGGGTGTGGGGGGATGGGTGGGGTGAGGGGTTGTAGTGGGCGTGTGGGAGGCGGGGCGTGGCGGGGGGGGTTGGGGGTCGTTCGCGGGGGGGTGTTGGAGGTGGTGAGGGAGGGGGGAGGGTGGCGGGCTTGGGCTGTTGGGAAGGGGGGTTGGGGGCGGGGGGGTAGGGGGGGGAGGGGGCGCTTGAGGGAGTGGGGGTGGTGGTGGGAGGGTGGGGTTGGGTGGGTGATAGGCTTGAGAGGGGTGGGGGAGGGACAGACGGTGGGTGGGAGGGGGGGGGAGGGAGAGGGTGTGGGGAGGGAGGGTGAGTCGGCGGGGGGGGGGCGTGAGGGCGGGTTGGGGGCGGGCGAGGCGAGGGGGGGGGGGGGGGTGGGCTAGGGGGACGGTAGTCGGGGGGGCTTGGTGAATGGGGCGGGGCGGTGGGGGCTGGGTGGCGGGTGGGGGGGGGGGGATGTGGCGGCGAGCTGGGGGGAGGGTGCAGGGGGGGAGGTGGGGAGGGGGGGTGTAGGGGGGGGGTTGGGGAGTTAGTGGGGGGGGGAAGTAGTGAGTGGGTCGGGTGGGGGGTACTTGTTTTCTTGTGTTATTTTTTTTTTTTTTTTCTTTCTTTACTATCTTAATAATTTATCTTTCTTCTTTTTTTTTTTATTTTTTTTTTATTTTTTCTTTATTTTTTTTTTTTTTTCTTTTTTTTTCTTTTATTTTTCTTTTCTTTATTTTGCTTTTTCTTTATTTTTTTTTATTTATTTTTTTTATTTTTTATTTTTTTTTCTTTTTATTTTTTTCTTTTATTTTAATAAGCAATAAGCAGATAAGCAGTTTAGATCAAGGAATCCTAAACGTTCTCTAAATTCAAACCTCCTTTGAACGAATTTCTTTGAGTGGTATACGGAGGTTTAGGTTTGGTAAATTGATTATTTCAAGATTTGTTATATGAAGAGCGACAAGTAATTATGCAAATGCTTTGGGTCTATAAGGTTCCCCTCATTCAGTTGAGGAATATTTAAGACATTGTTTTATAGTCAAACGATTACTTAGATGTGTATAAGGTAGAAATAATAGATTTTAACACTTTATGCTATGCATGTAGTGTAAGGGTTGAAGGTTAAATGTTGTACTTGGAAAGTTGCCTGCAGGTAGTTTCAAATAAGCTTTAAAGATTAAGATACGATTATCACGTAATTGAAATAGTCTCTTATTGTCACTATGTAGTACTTCTAGTTAGGAATCCTATTTTTTTTTTTTTTAAACTTGGAATCCTATTATTACACACTCCCTATATAATGACTACCGTATCTGTATACGTTGGGGATTTGCTTATCCAAATTCCTTATCTGACTAGAAGTATTGAATTAGCAGCTTGAATACTTATTAAAAAAGAAATGAGCATATAAGCAGTTTATATTGAGCACTCTTAACAAATTTCTAAATTCAAACCTCTATTGAACAAATTTTGTTGCGTGGTAAACGGAGGTTTAGGATTTAATGCAAGTTGAAAGCATATACCGAGGTTTTGGGTTTAGTACATTGATTATTTCAATATTTGTTATATGAAGACTGACAAATTATAATGCAAATGCTTTAAGTTCATGAGGCTCTCCCATTTCGTTGAGGAATATTTAAGACATTTGTTTTGTAGTCTAACGATTTATTTGATGTGTTTTAAGTAGACATAGTAGGATCTAATACTTTTCATGGTATGGATGTAGTAAAGGTTGAAGGTTAAATTAACTTGAAAAGTTGCCTGCATGCAGTTGCTACTAGCCTTTTAGAGATAAAGACATGATCATCACATATGATTCCAAATTTTAGCTATGTTATGGAATTTAGAGCATGTCTTGATGCTTGTTGGGTGTAATTTTGATCTGGATCTAGTTACTTGGTGTTCATGTAGGCTATTTTGGTACAAGCTGTTACTAGATTATTCCAGTAATGAATTTATTACCTTTCTCTGAGATGAAATTTGTACACATATGTCGTTGCAGTCACAACTAAACCGTGCTGTTGTTAAAGAGGACTATGAAGATGCTGCTAGGATTAAGGTGGCAATGGCAGCAGCTGCTACTAATGACACTGTTGGCAGAGTGATGGCTCAATTGAACGTAAGCAAATGATGTTTTTTTATCTATTACAGTTGAGAACACATTTACAGATGCACTATCTGTAACCTTGTTGATGTTGCAGAAAGCCATAAAGGAAGAGCGTTACAAGGATGCATCATTCATACGAGATTACGCTAGTGCAGGGTTGGTGAGTTGCTACACCAATTATTTGCTGCCTTATTAGTATAATAGGTATGTATAATTGTCTGAAGGCAATATTTTCTTATGCATGCTTACTTTATGTATGTGTTTAGGTGGGTTGGTGGGCTGGATTTTCCGATGATAGCAAGGACCCATATGGTCGGATAATCCGTATAAGTGCAGAACATGGAAGATACCTCGCAAAAAGTTATAGTCCCAGGTAGAGTAGCTACTTTTTTACTCATGTCATATTTAGATAAACTTCTATGAAATTGGTTATACATTTTTACACTACTGGTTGCGCTTTACATGTTTACACTGGCATACTACCATTTGTTCCGAGGTTACTTGTATGATTATATATTCCTTTTTCTTCACATATTGGATTATGTGTATTATTTCTTTCTTAAGGTGAATCTTGTAATCTATAATCGTATCTTTTTATGACCTTTTTCTTGGTGTAGCTAGCTTTCCATAGACTCACAGTTTCATCATTTATGCTAGGTAGCTTATCTAGGAAAGGTCCCTAGCTCGTGTTTATGTTTATATAAACTTAGTGTATTATTGTGTGTTTGTAAAATCAATTTGGTATTCAATTGGTCATATTGGGGAAATTGCATCATAGCTTGTATTCTCTCAAGTAATTGTTTCTTGTTGCGATCGTCTTGCAATTTTTTATAATATATATGCTGTTTAGAAATAGGTATGGCAAAAATAGCTGTGGGTTAAAATTAGAAGAATAATGAAAGCTCTCAAAAGCTCTTAAACTTCTAGAAGCTGCATGCGAAGCATACTAATAGATAGAATACAACTTCTTGAGTGAAACAAGGCTCATAATTCAGTACCACTTCATTATTGTTGACTGCTTGAGTTACATAGAGGAGTTTTAATAACATGAAATATTCTAATTTAATGTTTGATCATTTCTGGTAAAAAGTCTTTGCAAAAGCTTAGCCATTGTCTTTGCATTTCAGACAGCTTGCTAAGGCTGCAGATGGCGCCCCTTTGTTTGAGCTATTTATAACAATGAATGAGAAAGGAGAATACAAACATCAGGTTAGCTTTCTTTATATGTCTCAGATCCTGTCACCTTTTGTTTCCCTTAATTTAGTTTACTTTGGTATTTACGTGCTCAGGCTGTATACTTGAAACGGGGTGAAGGTGGTCAAGATTTCCCAATCATTTCATCCAAGTCATCAGGTCTTATTAGCAGCGTGGGTCCCCTGGACTCCATGGAAAATAAAAGTGATCTATTTATAGAAGATAAAGAAGATACAGATGACGGCGATGATATAGCTGAGGAATCTGGTTTTGGAAATATCCTGCGAGATATGATTCCTGGTGCAAAGGATGTGAAAATTAAGGTTATGAATGTGACATCACCGGGAAAACTCGACAGGGATTTAATATCCAAGCTGGTTGAACAAATTATGGAGGAAGATGAAACTGAAGATGATGATGAAGAAGAAGATGAAGATGATGATGTTGAAGAAGAAGAGGATGATACAGATGAAGTCAAAGATGAAACTGATGTTGAGCAATATGATATTGATATTGATATCGATACTGGTAATACAATGATTGATGGTGATGCTAATAGTCAAATTGCAGTTAAGGTGGTAGTTGGTGGTTTGGTACAAAAGGTTTCTAATGACATATCTCATGAAGATTTAATAAGAGTGCCAGCTAAGCTAGAAAAGAAAAACCGGTCTTCATTCACTTTCTCTATAGAAAAAGAAAAGCAACAACTTTCTTCAGACAATGAACAATCTTTAAGGCAAAACGATGTTAACGTCAAAGGGATCCGCAGCGTAGATAGTGTAATGCTTGATCTTGCTAAACATATTGGAAAAGGGAAGATACCCATGAAGGTATATCATTTTCTCGTTGTATGAAAGATGAATTGATTGTTTAGACTACTTGTATAATATTGAATTTATGTCCTTTTTTCTTTTTCTTTTCTGTTTAGGTTCTTAAAGATGTGAACCAGCTGATAAATCTGAGCCTTAGTCAGGCTCAAAATCGCCAGCCTTTATCTGGATCTACAACATTTAACAGAATCGAACTTCCATCGACTCGAGATCCTTTAAATGGTGAATCCAATAGCTGAAAACTTTTACTGTTTGGCTTGCAAAATCTGATTGAGTTGGAATTCAAGATTCTGTTTCTTTGTTTGTTTGGTTGCAACAATGGTAAAGCATTCTCAAATGTTTCTGGGAACCAATAATTAAGGGTCATGCAAATACTTTTTGGGAAAATAAATCGACAGAGGGCAATTCTGTTATTTATCGTTATTCTCTTATGTTCCTTGCCAGGCAAATGCATGAAGCTTCTAGTTCTTTTCACATATTCCATCCTTTAAAAACATTTTTGCCGACCATACTCCCCCTAAATGAGGCACTAACAGATCCCTCGCACTGTGACAGGACTATATGTTGGTGCACATGGGATATACACTTCTGAGGTTATACAATTAAAACGTAAATTTGGCCAATGGCAAAAGGATGTTGGCATGAAGGAGTTCTCAAATGTAGAGTTTTATGAGTATGTAGAAGCAGTAAAGATTACAGGGGATCCTTATGTTCCAGCTGGTCAGGTAAATGCTGCACATTATTTTACTTTTCCCTACCTAAGAATCATTTATACCACTCTTTGCAACTTGTTTTTGAAAATTTCGGGACTATAATTTGCTCTGTTTTTCTTTTTACAGGTTGCATTTCGTGCAAAAATCGGAACCAAGTATCAGCTTCCTCATAGAGGCATCATCCCAGAAGAATTTGGAGTGGCAAGTCTTCAACTATTATTTTATTTTATTTCTATTTTCTTGTGGAGTTAGGTTTTCTGAGATCTTTTTGGAAATTCAGGTTGCTCGATATCGAGGACAAGGGAGACTTGCAGACCCAGGATTCAAAAATCCTCGATGGGTGGATGGTGAACTTGTTATTCTTGATGGAAAGGTTTACACTTTTGTTTATTGACTAAATTTATAATTGTTAGAAATTTGAACTAAATTTGAGTTGGGTTCTTGTTCATAAATGATTACTGATTCCATAATCCTAATTTATTTTTGGTCTTTTGCAGTACATTAACGGAGGTCCTGTTGTTGGATTTGTATACTGGGCTCCTGAATCTCATTATTTGGTTTTCTTCAATCAGCTTAACTTGCAGTAGTAGACGCTCTTTGTACATGAAGTTTCACAAATCTTTTTTCTTGCTGATTCAGTTTCATTAGGTAATATCTTCATCCATCCGACGCTACGTATGTTTACAGTACCTAAAATTATCAATACATAACATAGATTGAAATTATAAACTAGATATAGGTTGATCTCTTTGTCAATATTTTTATTAAGTTTTAGCTAGTATATGCATTTTTTTTTTTGCATTCCATCAAAACTTATTGCGTTTTTTTTCCCATTGTTTTCTAGTTTCTTGGGAGTACGGAGAGTGGAGCTGGGAAAGTCTATACCTATTAGCTTTTAAACTGCATAGTCTTTCATCACTCAGCTGACAAATGTAAATTATGAGCTATTTGATGCATTAGTACACTGAAATATAAGTAGGATAATCTTGAGGTAGATTAAACTTTGGCACTGGAATTCTGTTATCCAGGTTAAGTTAATAGCTGAGTTGCTCTTTTATCACTTACGTTTTCTATTGCTGTGAAGAGATTTCACTCTTGTTTTTGAAGTAAACCCCAGTTGCTTGAATTAATATGATCTTCCTGGAAGGTTTTCATTTTTATCCAGGCAACTAGGCAAGTAAGTAACTCAAAGTTTTCAATCTCTTGAATTTCCTTATTTGCTAATGTGTAGTTTCTTTATGTGTATTTCTTGAGATTATACATGATTGAATTTGCTGCTTCATATCTTTATTTCCCGTGTTATTAAAGTAAACTTATTGTCATTGTCGAGGTCACCTAAGTACAAGAATATGTAAAACCAGTTTCCCTTTATTCTGGTTAGAAAGGGGAAATCTTGTGGTTTAGACATATATTTAGATATCTTGTTAGGTAATGGCTATTGTGGTAGTCTGTAATTTTTAGATTTTCTATAATCTGTTAATTTTCAATATGTATATGTAATCTATTTATAGTAAACTTTGACACAGAAACAAAGGCACAAGACTTAACAATTTACACACACACTTGTGAGACTCACATGGTCAAGAATCACAAGAACAATGCACAAATGCAAGAAATATAGGTAATTATTCGAGACCATTTCTTGATTTGTTGAATCAAATTAAATTACCCTATGGACTCAATAATAGTCGAAATAGGTATATTTTGTGAATCACTAAGTTTTCTTCGTTGCTAGTGGCATCCTAAGTTTTATACGCTATGGGAAAATGCCGTTGCTTTCATTTAACGATTACCTAACCATCGCGTTATGCATTTTAGTGACTTGTGTGTGTCAGATTTTGTCGGAAACCAGGGGACACAACTAGATCCTGTTTTATACACAACTATGACGCAGAGTCAATTAACATCTCTAAAACACATGATGTGTCCAACTAATAGAGCAAAACGGCTTTAAGACAATTATCAAAATTTAAGATTCTATTGTCTTCCTCGTTCTTTATGCTATGTATTATTGTTATTATGTTTTGTAGATTTCATGCTTCAAATTGTTCTGATAGAAAATCTGTAGTGTTATCATCAAAATGCTCACACATGAGGTAGCCCAATTTTTCCTTTGGTTTGTTAACCTTCGAATTCTTATTTAAGATTAAAATGTAATGCCAGGGCGTCCATGAGAAATGATTTGTAGAGATCAAAAGACCCTTTGTAGGAGTATCAAAATAGATTTAGAGGATAACTACTAAGTATAAAGTGTCATTAAGATATCTACTACACCGAAAAGAACCAGCACACAGTGTCATTTTAGGTAGTTCAAACGTCATAGTTATATAAGGAACAGACACGGAAAAGAACCAGCACACACAATTTTTTGCAGACAAGCCGTTACATACGAATCATACATTCATGGCTGAGCACATGAAAAGATTTTATCCCTTTAGTTTACCAAAAGACACATTCTTAGCTATTTTTGCGCCTCTCCCTTTAGCCATGTAAAGACCCATATGATGCATTATCTCCTGCAATAAATCAATGCTTCAATAAGTTGGCATTTTGTATACTGGAAGTTAGAGACTATCTAGGTGTAATTTTTTCTTACCTGTGGATGAGCTAGGCCATCTTTAGTTTCCATTGCTACAGATGCTGGGAAATCAAAGGTAGCACAACCCCCGGAATACACGATTACATCTTTCAATGGTGCAAGGAAACCGCGATTTCTTGCTGATAATGTGGAACAAACAAAATCCAGCACGCATATGTCCGTGCATATCCCTGCCACCAACAACTTAAACAACACATAACAAATAAGTTGTAAACATATATCTGAAAAAGTGGTTACCAAACCAAGCAAGAGTGTCTAAGTTTTCTGGCAGGTGTAAGCCTAATGAGATACTTACAGTTTGGATGTTATTGGTTTTCACCCAGTTTACGAAAACGTTTGAACCATCTTCTTCGAAAGAACCTATGTATCCATCGTAACAGTCCTTGCGCCTTATGGTTACATTTGGCTCTTTCTCTAACCACTGCAGAGCTGTATAGAGATAAAAACAAGTACAACATATAAGTTTCATTTACTTGATAAAACACGGCTAGCATATTGAACAAGATATGGAACATATAAGTGAAGAACATCTAATACCAGGAACCAAATTAGATTCATCAGAGCCTGCAACACAGTGAGCAGGATAAGGGTGCTCTAGTTTTCCAGGTTGATGTGTATCTAAAAACGCAAGAATCGGCCATTTGTTCTCACAGAACACTCTCGACAGTTTTAGCGATTCATCTATCATATCCAATATCTGGTCATTTGGCTCTCTAGGTGCCTTTACAAACACAATTATCACAAGAGTCTTAAAATAGATCATAGCATGTTATATTAGGTTTATATAAACACTTGTTCTTACACAAACTCACCAAATTTCCAGCTCCAACGGTACAGAAGCCGTTGATGATGTCCACAAGAACAAGCCCAGTTGTGAAATCTTCAGGTATGCATACTGATTCTTCCTCTAGTGGGATTTCTTTCTTTAGAAGTTCAAGTGTGTGTAGCACCATTTTTGGTTATTCAACTTCAATAATGCTTAGCAAAACAGAATGGTCTATATCTTTGAGTAGAGAATTCTTAGTTATATTGGTTTCATGTGGAATGATCTTGCAATCTTTTTAGGTAAAAGACAGATTATGATTCTTTTGGATTTGATAAATGACAAAATGCGAGCCCCACATTAACCTCTTCATTTTCTAGGAAAGATGGTGACACAAGGTTGAAATTTTGTTCCCAATCAATCACTTATCCTCCCTAGTAATTTCTTTACGGGTATTGATTTGCCATTCTTTCTTTTTATTGAAACACTATCTTTATGCATTACATGACTGTATCACACTTATATCACGCTTTATATGTTTGTACAATGAAGTGTGCAAATAAACAAATAAAGTGTCACAATCACCTCTTTTTCTTTACTGACCGTGGTAATATGGGCCGGTCAAACACGTTCGACAATGGGTTCCAATCAAAGAGTTAGGTTGTTAAAACATGCAAACACATTTTTATCCATTTTTCACAAGTAATCAATGCATAAAATTGATTACTAAGAGATGTTATTTGAGGAGGGAGAGCTTATTTGACTCAGATGTACGCAACTTCATCGAGTTAAAATCAGTCACCTTTTCAACCCTTCTATGCCGCACTTAAATGTACACAACCAACATGGTTTGACCCACCCTTTGACATTTTCTGTGGAGATCAAAGACCTTTACCCAAAAAGACTATTTGATCACAAAACAATTTAATAGATTACAAAGTAAATTGCAAAAACCGTCCCTAACGTTTGACGAAATCGTAAGTATAGTCCAATTTTTTCGAAAGTGCTGGCATAGTCCATGTGAGAACTTTGGCATGCAAGTATCGTCCCTAACAAGGACCATGCTTACACTTTTAAAGTTTTGAATTTCTCATTCCAAGGACAATAATTGCACTAACAAGTTCCTTATGAGGACTATGCCTGCACTTTCGAAAATATTAGACTCTACCTGCAATTTCAACAAACCTTAAGGACGGTTTTTGCGATTTACTCTAGACTACACATATTAGAAGTACTAGATGCATACACGTGCCCGCACGGAAAATCCTTAGCGGCCGATAATAAGGATATGCAATATTGTGGGACGTTTTTCGTGTAACGTTCACAATAGGATTGTTTGGGTCGAAATAAAAAACGATATGCAATATTGTGATAATTAATAGAAAAAGAGTTATGGTTTGTGTAAAAAGTGTAAGTGCAGCTAGGGGGTCATTTGTTTTGTGCATACATTTTGTGTGTTTAGTGCACGTGGGTTAGTTCAAAGCTGTTGAATCTGGGTTATAAACGAACAATAATAAAAGTTTGTTGGTTTAGAGATCAAACATGATGTTTTGAAACCCGGTTCAACCCGGCCGGTTCAACCGAATGTGATCGAAAAAATAAGTCAAATGAAACCTTTTTTATATTTTCGAAATCCGATCGCACCGGTTGAACCGGTAACCCACATTCTTTTTCCTACCGAATTTATTAAAGACCTTTCATTTTTAAAGTTTGTAAAAGACCTGGTTAACCTAGTGAACGAACCGGTTGAACAAAAAATAACTTTCATTTAAGATCGGAATTGATGTTTTAACA
>BQNB010082986.1:0-29164 GCA_026074375.1 Tanacetum coccineum
CTCACCTTGAAGTGGTTAAGCGTATCTTCTGATACATTAAAGGCACTACGCACTTAGGATTATGGTATCCTAAGGGGACCGATATAAAAACTGTTGATCCCAATGAATAGATCTTTAACTCCTTAGCTTGATGTAAGGTTTAGTATCCTTGGATAAATCAAAAAATACTAAAAATGAAACTTTGAGTGAATGATATAAACTATACGGAATCTAGTTTATAACACTAAGAAGTATACTCAATGAAACAGTAAAGTATGTTTGACACACAGAAAGATATAACCAACACTATAAGCTTTAATATATTAATACGATCACTCTAATGAAGTGATAGTGTTTACAACCTTGAAGCTATGAATTATATGGAAAGTTGATATCTAAAACCATAACCTAGGATCTTCTTTTATACACCAAGGAGTCCTTTACAAGATAACTACAAATCTTTTTAAACTTCTATAAGATATCTACATATCTTCTAAATATATAATCTTATACATATCTTCCTATCTTTATGGAATATATACTTTGAACTAATCCATGCATATCCCTTCACACATCTTTATCTTCATGCAGTCTTCAGTCTTCAGTAGTATTAAGTTAATACTAGCAGTACTAACTTTTGCTCTAGCAGTACTAACCAGTTAGTACTGGTAGTTATAATCTGTGTAGTACAAACTCTTTAAGCTTGGCAGTACTTAGTTAACCTTAATTCCCAACAATCCTCCCCTAAACTTGTGATTTACCTGTAAATCATCAAGTTTCTTGAATTAACCTGTCAGAGAGGATTCTTCCAAACATTCTTCTACTTCTGAAGTTGTGATCTTATAAATCTAAGAAGTTCAAATGCCATTTCACTTTCATGATCAATCTCAAGTTTTCTATTTAACATATTTGACAGCATTTCTTGAATAAGTGGATACTTCTTTTCTACCATCTTGTGAATGGCAATTCCATTGTCCATTAACAAAATATGAATTCCACATGAATCAATTAGTCTCCAGCTTATCAAATTGTATCCATGTTGATTTCTCCAGACTTTATCTTCTTCATTAGGCTCAAATAAGGTCTTCAAATCTCCCCACAACATCAAGTCATATCCTTTTGGACTTGTTGTTACATACCTTTCTTTTACCAGTCTGTGTAGATCTATCACATCCTGTCTGTCAAAATCATCAATCATCTCACTAAAAATCTTGTAATTCTTGGAACTTCCATCTGCCCTGATGATTTGATAATACATAAAAAAAATTGTCAGGATATGTGTCTTCCAATCAACTATTGGATACTTAGTAGACAAAGACTCAACATCCATAGCAAATTCTTCTCCTGGAACTATATCCAAATAAGCTTTAAGTTCTTCCTTCTCTGTATCATCTTCCATCTTTTGCCTTTTTGCACCTTCTTCACTTTGCTTTTCACTTGCTCTTTTCCTGGCAAGTGTTTTCTTTCTACTGCCTCCAGATGGCTTACTACTGTCATCATTTTTCTGTAGCTTTTCTTCTTCAGCAGGTTGCTTTTGAAGATCAAATCCAGGTCTCTTCATCACTTCCTTTTCAATTTCAGAATCCTTAGGTACAAAAGCTTGATTTTGATCCCATACTCTTTCAAAGATAGGTCTAATATCTTCATAGCTCATCCCTCTGAAATGACTCTGCTTATATCCTCCCTGATTCTTCAAATACATGCACATGTTCTTCCTTACTTTAGCTTTAGAGAAAGATCTATTTTGTTGTGCATGATATCTGAGCACAACAGGATCACTCCAATCAATATCATGAGCTTGAGTAGTTTCAGCCACATCTTCTTTCCTTTTATCCAACTCCTTTTGCAATTCCAAGGCTTGTGCTAGATCATACTTCTCTTGTTCTTGCCTTGCTATATCAATCTCTTCTTGTAATTGTTTAGCTATTTCTTCATCCCTGGCAATGCTTTGTCTTTCTTCTTCATTAATCTGTTCTTGTAGTCTAATAGCTTCTTCATGCCTAAGTCTTTCTTGTTTAAGTTGCTTCTTTGTCTTCTTCTAAACAGATTTATCATCTTCCATGATAGCTTTTCCTTTATCTTTTCTCTTTTCTGCACTCCTTCTGATAAACACCAATGCTGTTCCAACAAGCATTTCCATCATAGACTTAGATTCTCACAAGCTCTCTTTCTATTTTTAAGTCTCATAAAATCTCTCATTTCTTTTTCCCACTGAAACTCTCTTTTTGTTTTTCATACTCACATCTCTCTTTCTATTTTTAAGCTCACTGAATCTCTCATTTCTTTTGGCTCACCATAACACTCTTTCTATTTTTATATCACAAATCTCTCTATTATTTTGAGCTCACCAATGCAAACAGTTTTGTACAATGTGGCATCAAATCCATTAGTTGCATACTGTCCTACCCACTTCCAAATGTGTTATCTTTTGAGAGAGGTGGATCATTGGACTATTTAGATGTAGTCCCAAACCTAGTTTGAGCATCTACACCCCCTAATATGGTATCTTGGCACCTGGTACCACTACCTGAACCAATTCCCTAAGAACTTGGCTCATTAAGTGTTGCCATGGATTGGGTTTTATTTTATGTTACCACTGTCCTGCTTTGCTTCTTAGCTAGAAGCAGTAGTGGAAGCCCTTTCCATTCTGTCACCTAACTCCTTATGGACAGCCTCATCACTAACCTTTTTTATGGGGACCACTAGACTAAGGTATCTTGGTGTCCCGACCTCTTTAGATTTGCCTAGGTGTTTGACACATCACACACTTGTGTTTAATGTTACATGTCCTTTCATAAATTCTTGACTGCATATTGACAACATAAGCCTCCCCTCAATTCAATACCATATACTTAGTATGCTTAGCCTGCAAATGTTAGTCCAAAACCAAACATACACAATCCAAAGTATTTTCTTGTTTAGCAGTTTTAACTCTGTCTTAAATAATTATACAACAACATGCCTTTATCCATCACAAGCACACTAGAAATGTAACACCCCCATTTTTACAATATAGCATCGGAAGCTAATCTGTGGTATTACTTCATGGATACAACAATCATAATCATAGAAAACGACTCAAAAGAGACGTTGTTGGAAAAATTTAGTTATCATTCATTATAATCAGAGTTTTTACAAAATGCAGGACCCAAAATCTAAAACATCATGTTTGAATGATAACAATTCAGCCATCTTCGAGTCCATGTCACTCCGTACCGCAACTTCCTCAATTACCTGAGATAAACATGCTAAAAAGGGTTAACACAAAGGTTGAGTGAAATTCATAGGTTTGATATAAACAGTTTGAATACAAGTAATAGTATAATAATTGTATAAACACAATTATTATGAAAATGATATTGTTATGATCTTGGGTCATGTTATTATATACCCGTTATTAGTAATAATCGCAATGAATCATAATAACAATGTATTATCCCGTTATTGCCTTGTTTGGTCTGATTGGTCTTGTTCTCATGTCACCAACACATTATCTTACAAAGTCAATTTAACGACTTGAAGAGCTCATAATATCAACATATTAACATCCAAAGTCAATTTAACGACTCGAAGTCAAATTTAACGACTTGTAGGATTTATTACTCTAACATTAATATCCAAAGTCAATTTAACGACTCGAAGAGCTCATATATCAACATATTAACATCCAAAGTTAATTTAACGACTCGAAGTCAAATTTAACGACTTGAAGGATTTATTAATATCCAGTCATTTAACTACTCGAAGTAAAATTTAACGACTTGTAGATTCTATGATACACAAACATATTAAATCCTATAGTCAATTTAAGGATTGTAGTCAAAATTTAATGACTTTAGGATTTATACTTAGACATTGATTGTAAGGGATACATCAGATTAGCAAAAAAATAGGGGGTTATGGTTAAAACATTGTATTCGTTATTATAGCATGTATCCCCTTACGGGTTTATGAAAGTTTTAAGTGATTAAAAAAGTGAGGACTATGAAACTCACTAAGTCATGGAAAAACAATCACATGTTATAGATAAAGGAGTTGTAAAGAGTTTTGTAACAAGCATGTATCCCCCTCGCGGGTTTATAAAACATGTAAAATAAGTAAAGGCGAGGTTATGAATCTCACAATAGCATATAGTTGGAAACACTTATATTTATAGCATGTATCCCCCTCGCGGGTTTATAAAGTATGTAAAAGATTGAAAAGCGAGGTTATGAATCTCACAATAGCATATAGTTGGAAACACTTATATTTATAGCATGTATCCCCCTCGCGGGTTTATAAAGTATGTAAAAGATTGAAAAGCGAGGTTATGAATCTCACAATAGCATATAGTTGGAAACACTTATATTTATAGCATGTATTCCCCTCGGGGTTAGATAAAGTATGTAAAAGTTGAAAAAGCGAGGTATGAATCTCACAATAGCATTTGTTGGGAAAATATTAGTATTTATACATGTATCCCCTCGCCGGGTTTATTAAAGTATGTACAAGATGGGAAAAAGCCGAGGTTTATGAATCTCACAATAGCATATAGTTGGAAACACTTATATTTATAGCATGTATCCCCCTCGCGGGTTTATAAAGTATGTAAAAGATTGAAAAGCGAGGTTATGAATCTCACAATAGCATATAGTTGGAAACACTTATATTTATAGCATGTATCTCCCTCGTGGGTTTATAAAGTATTAAAAGTAAAAGCCGAGGTATGAATCTGTAATAGCATATATTTTGGAAAAACACTTATTCTTTATAGCATGTATCCCCCTCCGGGTTTTTAAAGTATGTAAAAAATTGAAAAGCGAGGTTATGAATCTCACAATAGCATATAGTTGGAAACACTTATATTTATAGCATGTATCCCCCTCGCGGGTTTATAAAGTATGTAAAAGATTGAAAAGCGAGGTTATGAATCTCACCTGTTAGGTAGATGTAATAATTATTCTGAAATGAAAGCTGACGACCTATTTCAATTTTTAACTAGGGGATTGTTGATATAATGAATATGATAATAGACAGCACGTCATACATGGAGTAGAATATTAAAGTCTTAGGAGTTTGTACTTTAGAACTTTGGCTTAAGAGTTATGAGTTTGATTGAAGAGTTTGGAATTATTGTATCACCGTTCGGGCCATCATAATTCAGAAGTCATTCAGTAAACGTTTGAGGAGCTAGGGCACTTTAAATCATAAACCCAACAACTCAGTCATAACGTAATACCAAGATGAAACTCCTTAATATGAAGCTCCCTTGTATTGTGATACGATATGGGATGGGATCATGAGAAAACTTGATTTTGGTAGAAAACCTAGAAAACCCATCCCCCACCCTTAGATTGAACCACCCTCCCCTCTTTTTTTTCCTCCTAACTCCAGGGGCCTCTTTGTCACTTTCTTTATTTTCTAAGGGGTTTTGGTGTTTCAATTAATATTGTATGATTTTATGCATTTTTTGAAGCTTCACTCATCAATATTATCTTACGTTTTGCTCTTTTTTTCCATCAAATTTGTTACGTTTTGCCCTTCTTTTTTTTGTTTACCATTTATCATACAAATTAAGAACAAAGGAGTTGACATTCATCGCTTTTCAAAAAAAAAAAGTTGACATTCATCCATACAAGCACAAAAACAAATTTTATTATCTCTTAATATTCAGTTTAATCACCAGTAAGATAACTAAAATTACAACAAAGTAAACATATTAATTACAAAGTGGATTTATTTTGGAATATTACGTGACTTTTGTTTTCCATACTTTTATGCAGCAATGGCCAGACAAGCGGGAATGTTTAATGTCCACCAAACACCGACATGCATGCAAATGCCTCCGTTCTGATATAGACATAACCGAAGGTCAACAAAAACACGTCATCGTCATTCACTGTCCTAGTTTTGAGACTGCTACTTACAACCACCAAAAACCTGGAATAAAGCCCAACTATAATCCAAAGAACTCTTAACCTTCTGTGTAAAACGTTTATAAAACCTCAACAAAGCACAGGACTGTCCCATCTCGAGTTCATCTGGACCGAGCCTCACTCAAACGTATCAAAGTTGGACTGAGTATAAAATAAGTACTTAACAACGCTGTTCTTGAACAAGCGTATATGTGCTCATGCTTGAGAATATTTGCCCTTAGTAACATCGCCCTAACATCTCGATCAAATTCGACCCCGGTCTGCAAAACTCGTTGAAAAGTCACTTTCCTTTGATCTGCATGGCGAGCATACAGAATTTTGTTGTGCGAGTCGATTATGGCCTGCAAGAAAATGGATAAATAAATTAGTATATCAGCTCGGTATTTTGTGAGTTATTGCAAATAAACCAGCAGATGTGGAGAACTATATTTCACAGGAATTAACGCTTTTGGACAACAAGTTATCGTGGTTTATTTTTGCCTTCAGAATGTTTCAAATACCTATTTTTGCAAAGTGTTGCTCTATTTATTTTTATTTTTGCACTTTCACAAGGTTAAACTTCAACCAGAGACCAAGCACAATAGATCCAACAAATGACAGTGGTTGAGTATGTTGTTCAATATCAGATCTGAGGCATGTTCTCGTGTTCAAGCGAAGACTGATCTGTTGTTCAGTTAAGACAACATGACCACGATTAGTACCTAAGCGTTTACCCTTATCTTATAATATATGCCACAAGACCATACCTCATGACACGTGCCGGGTAGCCTTTTCTGCAACTAACCTGTAAAGGTTCATTGTATTTCTCAACCCTATGATCAAATGACCGACTCTTGTTGGTCCTTTTATTTCTCAAACCTCGATAGGCGCAGTGTGTCGTAACAGATTGAACGAGCTCAACTGGTATTTCCTTTGAAGATGATACATGTACTGCAAATAAATTTAGAGTTAGCATATGACAAAATGTCTAGTTGCTTAAAAGTCTTGCACCAGAAATTAAAAATAGGTTGCTGCAAGTGTTAGTTGAATCAATATGGCCTACTAAATAATTCTTTATCATTTTTAATCAATTCTTTATAATCACTCATTACTTGAGAAATACCAGATCTAGAGAAGTGTCCATGCTATATAAAGTATTAATATTTTAAAAATCAAGTGTTTAAGAAAAAAAAACATGAGTTTCCAAACGGCCCTTTATTAGTTTAACTTACAGACTACAATTTCTAGTAATATGATGAATCAAAATGACAAACCTTCAGCATGCTGAATAATACTATGGTGGTGTTGGGAAAATATAGCAAGTGTCCATGTTTTTCTGGGGTAGTAGTTAAATGTCTATCGACACTAGATATTAACTGTCAATAGCTGCAACAAATTATAAGATGGAAATGCATTAGTCCCATGACTGTCTCAATGACTTGATCAGCAAAATACCAGACCACAAAGCTTTTTACTTTTTACCCAACATAACCTAACGTGGCCTGCCAATTTTTTTACGTTTTACCCGTACTAATAAACGACCCATTTCAACCCCAATCTATTTTGACCCGTAAATCAAACGGCTAAGGCACAACATGTTATCCTTTGTTCAGACCAATAAATAATTCATATCTACCAATATCAACTCTTTTTACTTTATATTAAATAAACAAAGGTACTTCTTACCTGTGCTAATAAATGACACATTTCAACCCCAATCTGTTTTGACCTGAATACAGAGGCCGACTAATATCTTTGACCCACTGCCAACCAAAGTTGCAGGCTAAAATAGAACGTAAACAAAATAGATAAGGCGGCAATGAATAATCTCAGTAAGCTAGTAAGCTGATCACGACGGCGTTGTTCTAATGCAATAAAATGCAGCCTTATTTTTGCAATTATCGCATACTCTAATCCATCATTCGGCCAAACAACTTATGTAAGAAGAGCATCGGTTTCTAATAACCAATCAATTAAATAACGCATTTCGAAAATGAAAATAAATTTAGCCGTTTCTGTCAAACAACAATCAGCTGTAGCATTATCTATTAAAATAGTGGAGGAACAACTAGTAGTTATCGATGTTTTCCTCATAAAAGAAGATGTTTTTTCTATGCAAATGGATGCACTAAACATACACATTGATGCCTTAATATGTCCAACGATGCATTAATCATGCTCGTTGATGCCCTAATAGTTTAGTGGAAGCCTATTGACAAACAATCACAAAAGGTGTTCATTAATAACTGATTGTTGAAGGATATTCATCAAAAGTAACAGAACATACTTAAATGTGGATTAGGAGGTTTCTACGCATACACATCATCCAAAATTAATGTTTACTGAACAAAACTTGTGTTTTTATCACACTGTTTTATTAAGTACAAATTAAATATGTGAAGTGGTACCTTCTATGTCATCTTCTTCTTCCTCTTCGTCGGAAGAACTCGAATGTGAAGATGACTCGTCGTTTGAATTATCATCTTCTGCATCCTCACCTTCATCATTTTTCTTATTTGTTTTCAGCATTTCCTCTTTTGAAACTGCATTTTCTTCCATTTCTTTAGTTTACTTTGGAGTGTTCAATCACAATCATCAATTCTGTAGATTCACAGGTCTGTTAAGATTAAACAAAAAAACTATGAAAACATCATAGATACTTGATTATACCTATGGTTTCTGGTAGGTATTAGAATTGTCATGATTCTTGATGGACAATTCATGACTGTTACTTTTTATTGTGCCATTAATGGAATATTTTTGCTTATTGAAAACTCTTGTTAAAAGGAAATCAGCAAGAAAAGTTTTCGTGCATAATTGTTCAACAAAATGTATGGTTTTGTGCACAAATTTCTGATACTACACCTCTTGATTAAGTAAATTTAGTGACTAAACCATCATTGTTTAAACTGAAATTTTGCAACTTCTTCTGATAATGTACAACTTGTATACATAGTTTTTCGTAATAACATTTTTGTTACAAAACACTATGCAATTTAAAATCATCAGGGTTTGTAAGGACAAAAACTTTTACAAAAATGTTTTTTTTGGAGCTGTTTGTATATAAAACAAGCGTTTGGTATGTTTGATTATAAACAAGTTAAAGGGTTAGTTTGGAAAACAAATTAAGGGTTATCTGGAAAAGATAACTTAAAATTTGTTTAAATATAACACTTTATTGTTGTTTGGAAAAGAGTTTAAGGGTTGTTTTGTCAAGATCCTGAGCAAAATCTTAATAAAAATTGATGAAAAGAAATAGGTCATAAACTTATCAAAGATTTGAATTGACGATAACTATAATCATAACATTTTAAGTGAAGCACAAATGTTATAAATTAAGATTTTCCTGTAACATTCTCTGACAATTTATCTTATAACTTCAATTTAACTGTTTTTTTTTGTATGTGTGTGTGTTTGCAGACTCTTAAAAAGAAGGAATGGTGGCCGGAACAAGCATGATTCGTGAAGTTTAGTCGTTACACTAACTATAGAGAAATGTTGTCCTTATATAAGCGGGTTTGTAATCACCTGGAATAAAGAGTTGTGCTGAGGAACCACGTTTTCCTTCTCTAAAACCACCATAAGCAGGAATAACTGGTCTGTCGATATAAAAAAATTAGTTAACAACATTGCATTAGGATAAATTAAAACATAATACATAAGGCACTTGGTCTTTAAAAAATGTAAATTTATTAACGATAGGCATGTCAAGACCAACAACAGGCAAACGAATAGCAACAATCGATAACTAATTATGATCACATGTTACCCTAAACATACAAACAAATCATTACCAAAAAAAATAAACATACAAACAAATGCACTAAACATACACAATGATGCCCTAATGTTCATACAAATGGATGCCCTACTATGACCAATGATGCACTAAACATACACACTGATGCCTTAAAATGTGTGATGATGCATTACACTAATCATACTCATTAATGCCCTAATATGTTCATCGATGCACTAAATATACATCGTTGAACACATTGATGCCTTAATATGTCTGACGATGCCCTAATCGTATTCAATGATGCTCTAATATGTCCAGTAATGCACTAATCATACTCACTGATGCCC
The DNA here is from genome assembly GCA_026074375.1 of Tanacetum coccineum. Lineage (NCBI taxonomy): Eukaryota > Viridiplantae > Streptophyta > Magnoliopsida > Asterales > Asteraceae > Tanacetum > Tanacetum coccineum. The sequence goes on from BQNB010082986.1 coordinate 9,963, forward strand.
TAATATTTCCAATGATGCACTAATTATACTCACTGATGCCCTAATATTTCCATACACAATGATGTTCTAATGTTCATACAAACAGATGCCCTAATCTTCATACAAACAAATGCCCTAATGTTCATTATAACACTTAGACCTTAATAATACTCGTTGATTGACCCTAATGTCGTACAAACAGATGCTAATGATGCCCATAATGTTCACACAAAACAAATGCACTAAACATACATCATGATGCCCTAATGTCATACAAAGAGATGCCCTAATAATTCTAATGATGCAATAATAATACCCATTGATGCCCTAATAATACTCATTGATGCCCTAATCCTCTATGTAACATCGATATCGACTCCCATGATATTTGGATTCCCTACTATGATACAAACGGATGCACTAAACTATTTTAAATGGATGCACTAAATTACATCAAACGGATGCGCTAAAGTACACTCTATACGGATTACAATTAAAAATACAATATGGATGCCCTACTATTATTAAACAGTGCTTGGTACATATTTTTTGATGTGCGTAATCAACAATGAGATGCTTTAACATGTTATTTGATGCCCTAATCATTAATAGCTACAATAATCAATAATCCTTATAATCTAATCCTTCAAACAGATTTCTTAAACATTATGTAACATGTATGTTGTAGCACTATTTTTAAATGATGTTTATGCATTTTCAGTTATTGATACAAATAAACGCCATAACATGTTTATTACACAAATGCACTAAAAAAGATTCAAAAAATATTTAATAAATGTAATTTTATTCAAACACTTATTATTTGATAATTTTTACACATAAACACTAACTATTACATTATGATGCACTAAAATAACATAAAAATAAAAAAAAATCAAAAAATAACAACTTACAGTAATCCGACTTTTCTTGTTCGATTAGCGGCCTCTTATTAACTTTTCGTAGACTTATCCGAGTTGCTAAAAATGAAAATAAATACTTATATTATCATTAAATCAACAAAAACGATTAATCAAATAGAAAAATTAGGGCACTTACGATGTTGATCAGCTAGAAATATCAAAGCGTTTATGTGTAATTTGACCAGATTTTGATCGGAAAATTGATGTTTTTTCGATCGGAATATCGATTGGTTTTTTGATCGGGATCGAATGATTGGAGTGTGTGTGAAAGTGTTATAGCACTGTGTGTTTTTTTGTCACTGAGTAAAATGACATGTATAATTAATTCCGCCCTTTTTTATTTTACTTTTTCATTTTTTACCCTCAAGTTTTATATGTTCGCAAAATCTGCCATGTAGTTTTGTTTTCTAGGTTTTCTACGAATATAAGGTTTTCTCTAGAACCCATCCCGATACGATATAATCGGTTTTAAGCGTTTTAATCAATATCTGGAAATGTTAAGCACGAGAAGCGTAAATTAAAGTTATGTCTGGTAAGGTTTTAAACATGATTTTATACTTTTTCAAAATGTTCATTTTAGACCCCCCATGGGTTCTAGGAAAATGCAAATAGGGACCCTGAGGTTTGCACTTTTACGACTTTGGTCCTTCAACTTTAAAAGATATCCTAGTAAACCTTCGACTTTGAAAAGTGACTAATAGATCCCTGGAGTTTAAATTTTGATAAATGACCACTTATAGTCCTTCCTTTAGTTATAAGTTTCTGGCAAAAGTTGACGATAATAATCTTGCATGGATTATTAATTACAAAACATGTCCAAATTGCCATGCAAGCTTAGGTTAAACATTTATTTAGACATTTATAGTTAAATTAACTTAAAAATATGAAGATTTAACGCAACACAAGTTAAAAATAACGATTGTTAAGCTAGTAAGCAAAACGGGTAAATTAGGTTTCAAATTTAAAGGTGGGTTTTAAGTTCAAAAATCCTTCATTAATCAATTAAGTGGTTATGATTAAAAATTATTTGAAGCTTGTTAGGATAGATTATAAAATATTTAATCATTTTATAACATTTAGTTTTTAATAAAAAACGCGAAATTAGGGTTTTGGGATGTACGGTTTTGGATCAAACGGAAAATGAGCTATGAATTGAGTTATGAAACTTTACAAGGTAGTATAATTTAGGATCATATGAAATTTTAAGGGGTAAGGGAAGAAGGTAGAACATTCAAAACCTGGGTTTGAGCTTCAAGGAGCAAAAATGGTGGAAACAGGTCAGAATCGGAACTTTCTGCTTCGTACGGCTAGAGTAACGACTCTCGGGCTTCGTTTCTTGGTTTCTTTTGCTTCCTTTCTGTACTTGAGCCTTTTTAAGATCACTTAGGATCTATTAGAGCAAAGTATTGCTTCTATAATGGGTATGAGATAAGAGAGTGGGGGATGAAGAAAAATGAAGTGTTATGGCTCCTATTTATACTCAAATGAAGCATAGATGACTAAGGAAGCTTTGGTTTATTCTTGGACATGTGGGAACATCTTGGGTGGTTGATGTGTTGAAGCTACATGATGAGTCTTGAGGTCTAGAAGTTCTAGGTTTGCAGGTGGAAGTGTGTTTAGGGGTTGTTTGGGTGATTCTTGCGGTTGATTGGGAGCAAAAACAAGTGACAGTGCTTCTCAAATTTGATCCAAGGATTGTTCTTCTTAAGTAGGTGCATAGCTGACTGAAGTTTCTAAGAAGATTTCTTAGTGTGGTCATTTGCACATGTAGCAATTTAGTGGGGTTTAAATGGTCTCATGTCATAGAAGCAAAAGGGTCTTTTTGGGTTGGACGGGTTCTTCAAACGTTTTAACAACGGGTTCATTGTGTTATAAATGATTAAGGAATGGTGAATTAGGTTATTAAGGTCTGGGATTAAGTAATTAGCAAAGATAGCAATTCGTTTGGGTTTAAAATCGGATATTAGAATTGAGAAATGGGAGTACGGTTACTAGGGTTCAGTTTAGGGTTTCTTGACTTTCTTGCTTATATTTTGCATACTTTGATTAAGATTGATGGAAATATAAATCCTTTGAGGCTTATATTAAAGTTATTATTATGATGTTTGGTCGTTGGTTTAAGTTAAAATGAGTTGAAATTGAGAAAACGGGTCAAAGTTACAATTAGGGCATAATTAGGGTTTTCTAGATTCGTTAAGGTTTTCTAGGCTTTGATTTCTTGCACATTGCCAAGTAAATGATAGATGATGATTTGTAAACTTATTTTATGAGTTTAAAATGGCCCTTGGTTGGTTGTTTAGGATTAGAATGGTTTAAAACAAGTAAACGGGTTAAATGAACCAATTAGGTATATTTAGGGTTCCTAGGATATGTTTTACGTACAAGTGAAGTAAAATGATGAAGTATTGATGAAATAATGATTTAATAGGATTGATATGATTGTAAATAAGTTTTAACAAAATTATGAGGTTGGTTTTGGGTTTTTACAGGATAAAGCCAAGAAACAGGTCATGGTTTAGAAACTAGCTACCGGTTTTGGTTTAGGGTTTTGAATTAGGGTTTTGAGTGTAAAAAGATGTATGAAAGCTTATGAATGGAATAATTAGGGTTCATATATTGTAAAATGAGTATAGTATCTTGAACATAAGTGATAGTGAAGAAATGAGGATGAATAACAGAAGTTTAAACGGCTTTTTTTAGGGATTATGCTTAATTGACTTGTACATTGAGCTTTTGATTTTGTTACTTTACTTTAAAAGAGATTTTTATTTCAAATTGAGTTATTATATTACTGTAGCATATGCTTTAGTAGCCTGTGCATTCACTTTAGGGGTTAACCCTTCCATGAGATTAGGGTTTAGGGCATCCGATAATGGTTTAAAGCCCGTTTTGATATAACGTTGCGAATGGTACATTATAGGAATAATGTACTTTGTAATAAGGATATGATGATATTGACTTGACATGTTATGATGTTTGCTTGACATATATAAAGATAGAATGGCCATAGATAGGTTGCGTGAGCTCGTCTACTTTAGTTATGTAAGTTACATGACATACTGAGATATTGACAATGCAAGTAATGTAATAAAGCGAAAAATTTCCCCGTATAATTGTGATAATAGTAAAATAGGTTTTGCAGTTGATGAAAATTCTTGGGTTGTTATAGTCTCCACCCCTTACAGAAATCTCGTCCCGAGATTTAACTGAAAGTTATAATGAATAGATGTAGGTAATGGGCATGAATTTGATTTTTATGTTAGGTTAATCAAGGTCATAAGTCCACGTGTGTGATGCATTTATAATTATGTTGTACACCATAATTATAATTACTTCCTTTCACACGTCTACTTATTTTCAAGACTACACCTCTTGATGACAGCCAATAAAATTTCTTCAGATTCTGATAGAACCTGGGTGGATGAAATACTTCGATTTACGGAGCCTGTGGGTTATGGGCCTACCATGCTTCTGCTGCGCTACTGTGATCGTAAAGAATCGTTATTCATTAACCTTTAAAAGTCAACATCGAATAAGAATGCTATCACAAGTCTTTGTCAAAATTTTCATACCTAGTGGTATTGAAATCATTTGACATTGTATAGATTCTTGTGTGTTTCCTTGTTATTATGTTGCAGAATATAACAGAAAATTTTAGAATACGGAGATCATGGAATGAGTGATGTCAAAGAATGATTATGAATTTGTAAGAGAGTTGCTAATCACGTGAGATACAGATTTTGAAATGAACAGATGATGAAGGTAATGAAGGTAATAATGATAATGATTAAGGAATTGTTTGTACAAACGGATTGAAAGAAACTTGTTTGTACGTATGTTATATACTTAAGCCTACTTATTTATAATTTGTCACTTACAAAAAGAAGCGTTCAACTCCTTGTAACTAAGAATTTATAAATTCATAGTTCGGAGATTTATAATTTCCTTATTCAAATGAAGAAGTGACCTAATTCATTTCAATAAGATGATCATAAATCGTCTTACCTAAGCATAAAAACACGATATGGTAATGTGTAGAAAATGAATTGTTAGATAATATTGAGATGTTGATTGTACTGACGCCCATATAATCGAGGATGATAATTTATGTTTCAAAGGTATGAGGAGAGTATTCAGAGTTGAACATGATAGAATTGACGAGTTTTGATACCACCAGATAACAAGATGTAACGGAATTATCACTTTATTAATTCATGGATAACTTTACATATGAAACTCTAAAAGAGTTGATACTTATGCTACGTATCTCGTAGCAGGTTTCTAGAATAAAAGTAACAAATGACAAGGATTGTAGCTTGATGATTAGTGTTTTCAGATTGAAGAAGATTCTGATGAGAGTTGAATATCTTCGAGAGTTGTTTCTAGAGTAGCAAGCTCATCTCTAAGTATGCTTTCTTGTAGCCTTGTTGTTTTTGCAGTACTTGGTCTGGTGACCTATCTTGTTGCAAACCTGACACTTGACACTGCAAGGTCCCGTATGATGTAGTCTACATCTCTTACACAAGGGAAGGTTTCCAGCATATCCATTGGTGGCAGTATAAGTTTTGAAGGTTTCTTGTCTTTTATTATGCTGGTGGTGGTAATCATCATTACGATTGTGATTGTTGTGGTTATTTTGGTAGTTATCATTTTTGCGATTGTTGAAGTGGTTATTGTTCTTGTGGTATTTGGGGTAGTTTTTGTTGTTGTCGATGGTGTTTCTCTTATCTTCTAATTTCGTTTATGATTATTGATTTCTTGCTTAGAATCGCGTTTTATTATCTGATCCATTAACCTCTGGGATATGTTGATGGCTTCCTCCAAAGTGTGAGGTTTCGAGGCAGTAACGTTTCCTTTGATGCTTCGAGGTAGACCTCTGATAAAAGCTTCCAAGAGTTTCTCATTGTTTGGCACCAAGTTTGGACACAAGGTGGTTAATTCTTGGAATCTTCTAACATAGGGTTTAAGGTCATTTCCCTTTACACTTAGATTGTAAAGTTCCTCTTCCATTTTTTTGATCTCAGTCCGAGGACAATACATGTTTGTCAGAAGCCTTTTTAACTCAGTCCAGGTGGTTTGATTAGCTTGCTCTATTCCCATAGGTTGGGCATATGAATTCCACTAGGATAAGGCATCGTCAGTTAATGTACCAGTAGAAATGTTACTTTATTTTCCTCAGCACATCTGCTTCGAGAGAATACTAATTCGGTTCGTTCAAACCAGCGAATAAGGCCTACTGCTCCTTCTGTACCATTAAAGCAGAAAGGTTGACGGCTGATAAACTCTTTGTAGTTTCTCGTTTTCACTGCAGGAATTCCAGTAAGATTACTAGAACTTGCCATGGTAGCAGTCTGATTCGGTTCATTCAAACCAGAGAATACTGATTCGGTTTGTTCAAACCAGCGAATAAGGCCTGTTGCTAATCACGTGAGATACAGATTTTGAAATGAACAGATGATGAAGGTAATGAAGGTAATAATGATAATGATTAAGGGATTGTTTATACAAACGGATTGAAAGAAACTTGTTTGTACATATGTTATATACTTTAGCCTACTTATTTATAATTAGTCACTTACAAAAAGAAGCGTCCAACTCCTTGTAACTAAGAATTTATAAATTCATATGTCAAGTCTTAGGAAGATTGTACTCTAGAACTTTGGTTTAAGAGTTATGAGTTTGATTAAAGAGTTTGGAATTATTATATCACTGTTCGGGCCATCATAATTAAGAAGTCATTCAGTAAACATTTGAGGAGCTTGGGCACTTTAAATCATAAACCCAACAACTCAGTCAGAACGTAATACTAAGATGAAACTCCCTAGTATTGTGATACGATATAATCGGTTTTAAGTGTTTTAATCAATATCTGGAAATGTTAAGCACGAGAAGCATTAATTATAGTTATGTCTGGTAATGTTTTAAACATGATTTTATACTTTTTCAAAATGTTACATTTTAGACCCTAAGGTTTGGAAAATTGCAAATAGGTCATAGGAGTTTGCATTTTTACGACTTTGGTCCTTCAACTTTGAAAGATATACCAAGTAAACCTTGGACTTTGAAAAGTGACATAATAGACCCCTATAGTTATAACTTTGATAAAATGACATATTCAGCCCCTTTAGTTATAAGTTTCAGAAAGTTACGATATATACCCCTTGCATGGATTATAATTACAAAACATGTCCAAATTGCCATGCAAGCTTATTTTAACATTTCATTAGACATTTATAAGTTATAATAAACTAAAATATGAAGTTTTAACGTAACGCAAGTTTAAAATAACGATTCGTTAAGCTAGGAAGCAAAACGGGTCAAATTAGGGTTTCAAAACGTAAACGTGCGGGTTTTAAGTTCAAATTCCTTCATTAATCAATAAAGTGGTTATTTTAACATTAGTTAAGCATGCTAGGATAGATTATAACAATATTTAATCATTATAACATTTAGTTTTAAGAAAAACGCGAAATTAGGGTTTCGGGTGTACGGTTTTGGATCAAAATGGAAAATGAGCATGAATTGAGTTATGAAACTTTAACAAGAGTATATTTAGGATCATATGAACATTATAAGGGTGTAGTAGCAGAAGTAGAACATTCAAAACCTGGGTTTGAGCTTCAAGGAGCAAAAATGGTGGAAATGGGTCGTTTCGGGTAGTATTTCCACTCGTACGCCTTGTATCTTGTTCCCGGGGCTTCAAATCTTCAAAGATTTGCTTCTTAGACTTCTTTAATGATCCTAGGATCATAAGGGAGCAAAGGATTGCTGCCTATAATGGGTATGAGATAAGAGAGTGGGGGATGAGAATGAATGAAGTTCTATGGTCCTATTTATACTAGAATTTAAGGGAGGTGAGTAAGCAAGGCTTAGTTTTTGATCTTGACACATAGGAGATCTAGTAGGGGATGTGTAAAAGTTATAAATTCAGGTGTAGAGGTCTAGGAAAGTAGAGTGAAGTGTTGGATGGCCTTGGTGGTTACCGCAGCTGAAAAGAAGAAAAATGAATGTGATGTGGCCTTTCTTGGAGACTAAGGAAGCAAGAAATATCTTGTAGTAGCTGCATAATCTACTTGAGATCACATGTGCATGGTTTTTTTGCAAGAACAAGGGCTTGAAATGGGTAAGAATTGCAAAAAGGGGGTCGCGGGTTCATTTGAGGGAACTAGGGCTCGAATTGTGATTTTTGGCTTATATTTCGAGTGTAATGATCAAGTAATGATTGAAACATATTGTCATGGTTTGTATTAAGGATAATCAATGGAAATTAGCAAGTGGTTTGGGTTAAAACGGGTTAAAAATAATGAAATGAGGTCACGGGTTCCATTTGGTACGGTTTAGGGTTTTCTTGACTTTCTTGGTTTATATTTTGCATACTCTTGATTAGGAATGATGGAATACAGATCCTAGAGCTTAAATAAAGTATTATCAATGAAGTTTGATCGTTGTTTTTAGTTAAAATGGGTTGAAATTGAAAGAATAAGCCGTAGCTTGGAATTAGGGTTCATATAAGGCTTTTAGGGTTTTCTAGCTTTGTAATTCTCGTACATTGTTGAAGCAAGGATGGTTAATGATGGATAAAGGTTTTTAAACTCATTTTATGGGTTTAAAATGACTCTTGGTTGCTTACTTGAGAATGAGATGGTCTGAAAATGAGTAAACGGGTCAAAATCACAATTAGGGTTTTCTAGATTCGTTTCTTGTATAATTGAAGTAGAATGATGAAATGATAATGGATTATGATTGAGAATGTTGTAATTTATGTTATTATAACTTATTTAAGTATTGGTTTAAGTTTACAATGGATAAAAACAAAGAAACGAGTCATGGTTTAGAAACTAGCTTGGTTTTAGGGTTTAGGGTTTTGAATTAGGGTTTTGAGTGTAAAAAGATGTATGAAAGTTTATGAATAGAATAATTAGGGTTTACACATTGTACATTGAGTGTAGTAGCTTGTACACAAGTGATGGTGAAGAAATTGGAATGAAAACGGAGGTAAAATGGCTATTTTAGAGATCATGCTTAATGACTTATACATTGAACTTTTAGAGACTTGTACTTTGACTTGAAGAGATTTTATATTTCAAATGAGATGTTATATTGCTTGTACATATGCTTTAGTAGCTTGTGCATTCACTTTAGATGTTAATCCTTCATGGAATTAGGGTTTAGAGGTATACGATAACGGTTTAAAGCCCGTTTTGATATAACGTTGCGAATGGTACATTATAGGAATAATGTACTTTGTAATAAGGATATGATGATATTGACTTGACATATTGTGATGTTTGCTTGACATATATGAAGACAGAATGGCCATAGATAGGTTGCGTCTTTGTTTCCATTAACAGCACTAAGAACTGCTTTTGGCCTAGCAGTATTAACTACTGCATTTGGCCTAGCAGCATTAACATTTTTATTGTTAACAGTATTAACCCTCTTATTAAAATTTACTGTTATTAGCTGCTGTTATTTTGTTAAAAGGCCTTCTAGCAGTTGGATATGCATTATTAATAACATTTTTCATGGGTCCTACATTATTCACTGCTGTTCTTGGTTGAACAGTATTAACTGGTCTAGCAGCATTAAGTGAAATTGGGCCAGACCTAGTTAAGACTGTTCTTGGAACCATGTTCCTTGTTAGAGTGGGGAGAGAAGGTTAATTTAGGAGAGAAAATTATGTTTGTTCACCCTTTGAACATTGGTCCAAACTGGTTTTTCAAACCTTTGATTACTATACCAGTTATTGCATTCTTTCCTCAAATGTTCAAAACTACCACACACATGACAAACATCTCAAAATCATTCCTTAATTTTTAAGACATCTGCTGGTTCCAATTTCTCTTGTTGCCTCTAAGACTAGATGTGCTTTGCCTATTTTTATCAACTGATGTGTTCCTAGGGGATTTTACTTGCTTAGTAGACTTAACAAAGTTTATCTTAGCAAAACTAGGTTTATTAAATATCTCAACAGTTTTAATCTTAGGCACATCTTCTTCCTCACTTTCAGATACCCAATCCTTAATAATTAGGGCTCTATCTTCTTTCCTAGCAGTCTTAGGTTCATAAGTCTTAACAATAGGCTTTTTAACTACAGACTCACTAGCATACTCATTTACTTCCACAAAATCATCTAGACTAGGATAAACTAAATCATGCTTAGGTGGTATGAAATTCTCAATATAGGGAGGTGGGATAGCATTATACCCTAATCCTATTTTACATTTATCCATTATCTGTCTGTCTAGAAGTTCACTTAGGATTTTTAGAATGAATTTTATTTTTTTTCCAAAAGTTTGTAATTGTAAGTTAAAACGCTTGTCTTTTTCTTTTGTAACCAACCCAACTCCTTTTAAGCTCTGTGTAATATCTAAATCTCTTAATTAAATGACTGTCACGTTAATATTTTTTTATATCTTCATCATATACAGACTTATTTTTTTAAAGACTACCAGTCTAGCTTCTACAGATTCTAAACCAGTTTTATAAGAGACAACACTTATCTTAACTGTTCTTAAGTCTTTAACTAATTGTTCATTTTGTTCTTTTAGATCTTTTACAAATTCTAAACAAGATGAACAACAATTTGAGTCATTAGATACCTTAGAGTTTATAGAAGAACTTGAACTTGTTGAAGATAAGCCATGAGAGCAAAATTAGTTAGACCTTTTCTGCTTGGTCACTCCAATCATAGCCAAAGCCATCACATTGAGACACTAAGGCATTTGAAGTAGTTTCTTCAACTGGCACAGTCCTTCTTGTAGGCTCTTATTCCTGCTGTCTTGATTCCTAGGTGCCCTGCACTCCCTTGCAAAGTGTCCTTTTTTGTGGCAGTTGAAACACTCCACCTTGGACTTGTCATACCTAATTCTTTCTTTGTTGGTCATGTCCAGCTTCCTTCCAGTATTCTTTAGGAATCTTTTTGCTCTCATAGTTAGCATAGCAATGTTCCACCTCAAGTCCATCTCTTTTAGATCATCAAGATTAATTTGTTGAAGATCTTCATTATCAAGCTGTTGAATACTTGGTTGGCTAGCAAAGAAGGAATAAATCATAGCATTAATAAAATTTTCACCAGATTTTGAGCTATCAGCAGTACCCTGAGTGCTAGCAGTATTAACACCCTGAGTAGTATTAACTGCTTAAGATGCATTGTTAGTGCTGCCAGTAGATAGAAAGGCTACATTGTGTGAGTTAATGGTTGAGTTAGATGTCCCCTTGACCTCTGATTCATAAGCCTTCAGGTTGTTGAAGAGATCATCCAAACTCAATGTTTTAATCTCTGGTTTGTTCATCCACACAATAGTATGCATAGTCCATTCTTGTAACAGACTTCTCAAGAACTTCTGATTGATGTATTCTTGAGAGATAACTTCACCATGCATCTCTAGTTGACTAATTAGCTTTTGAAGCCTTTCATACGTTTGCTCAATCACTTATCAGCTGGATGCAGCAAAGTTTTCATATTGCTACTTTAGAAGATACTGAGTTTTCTTTGTAGCAGTATTACCTCCAAATACGTTCTCGATAGCCTGCATCAGTGACTTAGCATCCTTGTATGTGTTGAACTTTAATTGATGCTCATTAGGTAAGGCCATCAACAAAGTGCTTCTTGCCTTCAACTCTGCTCTTCTTTGTGCCTTCTCTTCAACGCTTGTAGGAAGGATAGCAGTCTCCTTATCATCAACAAGTTTTGTTACTATGGGTGCATTACCATTTTCTATAATTTCCTATAGAGTGTAATCAATGCACTATAGGTACTGCTCCATCCTCATCTTCCATAGATCATACTCACCAGGTTGGAGTATGGGTAGCTTAATGGTTTGAGTAGTTTGAGAATCCATAGCCTCTTGAAAAAGTAGATCTTGTGTGTAGTAGAGTCTTTTCTTCTTATTCATATAAAAATGGGGTTGCCATTTGTTTTTTCCCCCCCCCCCCCCCCCCCTTTTTTTATTTTTTAAAAACAAAGCTTTGATACCACTTGTTGATTCCAATATAATAGATCTTGCTTAGCTTGAATAAGCTTAAGTTGTATTGAATAAATTCAAAACAATTATGACAGAAACTTTGATTATGAATATCAAAGACTATGCGGAATCTAGTCAATGATACTAAGAAGAGTTATAATGAAATAACAAAACAGTTTACTAAACTTTCAGCCTCAATTTAAAACGAACACTCTTAATAGTGTTAGGGTTTACAAAACCTTGAAGCTACGAATAACACTATAAACTTTGATATGATTTGATACGATTTTGGTACATCAAACTCTATACCCAGGGACCTCCTTTAATACACCAAGAAGACCAAACAGGTTTACAATATTTTCTTAAGTTATCATGATCTTCTAAACAAATAACTTATATGTATCTTTTACAAAAATATCTCATACTTATCCCGTAAGTAATCTTCATAAACAATCTTCAATCTTACCTTTCTCTGTCTTTAATCTTTCCTGATAGTAGAAAATTCCATTTTAGCAGTTTAATCTTTCAGTAGGTTGAAACCAGCAGGCATTAAACTTTAATTCTAGCACAGCACTAACTGATGTACACAGCAATAGTAACTTACTTAGACTATTTTCCTTCATTCTTCATCCAGCAGTACTAAGTACACTATCAGTACAAACTTTTATGCTAACAGTTGATAACTTTACTTAAGCCAAATACTAACATAATACTAAGCAGTACCTAAAGTTACACTAACAGTAGTAACTTTTATACTAGCAGTATTAACTACTTAGTAGTATTTCTTCTAAGTCTCTGAGCAGTCTTAACTTCCATTAGCAGTAGTAATATATACTAGCAGTAGTAACTGACAGTACTAACTACTTAGCATATTTTTTACTAATATCACTAACAGCACTAAGTTATGCTTAGCAGCAGTAACTCTAACCTTAGCAGTATTAACTCCAAGATCATCATGAAGCCTTTTAATCCCAATAGTATGAAACATGCCATTAGTCTGATTAAGAGGGTCTACATGTTAAGTTTAAGAGAACGGATGGAACTTGATTTAGAAGCTAGGCTAATGGGAGAGACTTTGGTGTTAAATAGATCATTAGACCCTTTATATGGAGATTACATCAAATTAAACGATCTAAATGAACCATTAGAGCTTAATAAAGATCAAGTTGATGAGTTAATGCCCACCATTGAGGTAATTGATAAGCCCATGATTGACATAATCAAGACTAGGAATAACAAAAGTTTTGACGAGTACCCTAGTTTTTGTAACTTTGACCAGAAGATCTATATCGACTGTGCCTACAACTTAAGATTTTCATGCAAGATAGGATTTGAGCATGTAAGTGTTAATTTTTTTCCTAATTTTGTTCGTAAATATGATGTCTAGGGAGTTCTATAATTCTACAATAAGGGACAAAGTTAAACTTAAAGGAAAGAATGTAGTAGGAGCTTTTATGAATGTACCTATTTTTGTCGGAAATTTTTATGTTGTAACTCATTTTGTAGTGGTGGAAAATATGGATGGCTACCGAGATCAAGACATGGGAGATATTATTCTTGGAGAACCGTTCTGCAAAGCTTCATGTGTGGAAGCAAAAAGGTTTGATGGATTAATCACTATCCACAATGGTAGTGATAACGTGACTTACCAAATGGCGCGATCACATCCAAGGTTTAAACATCTATCCAATGCCCAATGCAACAAGATCAAGCCGTTACTAAAGGTGAGTTTGCACGATAAGCTGAATGGAATCTCGCATCCGTACCAAAAGCTCAAGAGTTTCTACAAGGGGGTCTTGAACTTAGGACCCGAATATGTCCGAGATGCGAAGATGGAAGAATGGCTCACACGCGGGCACATAAGCGTGCATGAGATGGAGTGAAGAAGCTGGAAGGAAAAAGTCTAACTTAAAGACTAGCTGAAAGAAAAGTACTTCCCGAGAGACAACCCGGATTGTTATTTATTTTTATCGAGTCTGTCTTCCCAAACATTAGTATGGTGTATCCGCTCCATACCATATGGTGTATTGAATGTCTGGACGTTATCAGTCCTTTATTTTTATGCACTTTAAACATTATTACCAGTTCTGTCAATACGCCGTATTCATGTATATGATACGGCGTATTCAACAGACTAACCCGTATTTAGATACTTTTTATAGGTTTCTCAATACGACGTATTCCAGTTTATGGATACGGCGTATTGGTTTCCTATACAGGTTATTTAGATTATTTAATTAACCATAGATACCCGAGATAGGATTTCGCATGTTTTTTCTATATTTTGCACAAGACCTCGCTGCAAAGAAATTGACAAAGTTGGCGAAGTATCGATCATCTGGAATCCTATGTGTGATTGTAGTCATGCTGGAATACAGACGCATTTACAACACACATTCTTGCTCATAAACTCAACTTAGAGAATCTACCGAGTAAAATATTAGGGGAGTTTCTCATTCTAATTCTTTTAATTCATGTTTTTAATGTTTTACCTATACAACGAGGACGTTGTATAATTTAAGGGGGGGGGGTGGGAATTAGAATGTATACTTGTCCTATTTTCACACTAAAATGCTGGAATTATGCTCAAATTTAAAACTTTTTCAAGCATACTTTTGTGAAATTACTTGTTACATAACGTGCACACAATAACCCTTATTAGATATTGTGAGGCTTTAACCTTATCCGTTTCCAAATGTTTACCCAAATTCCATAAAATATGAGTGTGCTGGAGATGTTGTAGACTTTAGAACTTGGCTTGGTATGTCTATTCGAGACCACAATAATATGTACTATGGATTTAGATGGAGTAACTTGTTTAAATTGGTAAATTTCTAGGATTACACCCAAAAAGCTTTTATATGTTGTTTTATTAACTAACTACACTGGTTAGTTAAATCCCGTATAAACCCTTTGTTTACTCTCATCACAAGAGTAAGATCCCCTAGAAAAACCAATTGAGCCAATCCTTTAGGAATAACACCAACTGTTTGTTTCGTTACACCTTTACACCTTAGCCTACCCATGAAAGCATAAATTATACCTACACGACGACACCATCATGTTTTTGGCGCCACTGCTAAGGAGTGAAAATTTAATCTTTATTTTGATTTGATATTTTGATTTTTAACATTAGATTAGATCTAACCCTTAGGATTAGTGTAATTTAGATTAGTGTACAATTTTGTACATTATGTATATTTGTCTTTAATTGTTTGCTTGTATATTTGCTTAGTTTAGTTGTTTGTGTGTTTAATTGTTTTCTAATACGCTGTTCTGGTCGATAACCTGATACGGCGTATCCACTTCCATTGGATACGGCGTATCCAACTTTCTTATCCAATACAGCGTATTCATTTAAAAAACTAATACGGCGTATTCAGATCCATTGAATATGGCGTATTGATTATCTGATACAGTAACAGAACTGGTTTTTCGCATTTTATTTTCGTATATGTGTGTTTTCTTTCTCCTGAGCCCATTCTATTGATTGTTTATCCCCTGTTTCAGGTAGTGCATGACAAGGAGTTCAACTAAGGAACTATTTACGCCCTTCAAGGAACCGGAACGAGAATTTTGATCATCTAGGAAGCTTCTCAAGAAACTATTTCTTGACGAATCAAGATCACCTAAATTCAATCTATTTTCTGATTTAGAAGAATATTCCAAGGAAGAAGTTGCGGAAACAATGGCGGAAACCATGGAACAATACATGAGCAAAACTTGAGCTGACAATGGATCGGGCATTGCTAGGCCTAAAATCGATGACAAATATCACTTTGAATTAAAAGGCCAATTTCTTAAGGAGCTAGCAGACAACACCTTCAGCAGTTCGGATCATGAAGATGCACGAACACATTGAGAAAGTTCTGGAGATTGTTGACTTATTCCATGTTCCTAATATTGCTCAAGATCAAATAATGCTTCGAGTCTTCCCTATGTCCCTAACTGGAGCCGCGGGTCATTGGCTAAGAAACAAACCGTTTGGTTCAATTAAAACTTAGGAAGATCTAAAGACAAAGTTTCTAAGCAAATATTGCCCACCTGCTCGAACTGTAAAGAAAATGGAGGAGATCAACAACTTTTAACAAGAACTCGACGAAACCCTTTACCAAGCATGGGAGAGATTTAAAGAACTCTTGATGAAGTGTCCTCAACACTACTTGACAGAGATGCAGGAGGTGGTCTTATTTTATAATGGATTGGATGTTCCAACTAGACAAATTCTTGATTCAAAAGGTGACATAGCAACTAAGACAGTTGTCGATGCAAAAGTAACTATCCAAGATATGGTAGAATATTCTTAAAAGTGGAACAATGGAACATCTAGGACAAGAAGTACTAAAACTTCTAACGGATTGGCTGCAATTCAAGCACAACTCAACAATCTTGGAAGAGAAATCACAAAGATGTTGCCCAAGTAGGATGTGAACAATGTAAATGACCCCACTACACCAAAGATTGTCCACTCAAAGAAGAAGGTAAAACCCTTGAAGAAGCCTATTATACTCAGTTTAGTGCACCCTTTCAACAAGGAGGGAAATATAAAGTAGCAGCTCCAGGATTCTACCAAAGAAACAATGCAGATCCTTCGTATCAAGAACGAAGACAATCAATGGAAGAATCACTAAGCAAATTTATGAGTGAATCAACAAAGAGACATAAAGAAAACTCCAACTTGATCAAAGAGATTCGAGCTTCCACTAACGCTGCCATCAGGAACCAAGGAGCATCGATTAAAACTTTAAAGATTCAAATCAGGCAAATGAACAAAGTATAACAGGAAAGAGGATTTGGAAGTCTACCTAGCTCTACTGAAACAAACCCGAGGGATCATGTCAAGTCGATCTCGACTACTGTTGAAGCTGATATGACACCGATACGCCGTATCAGATCATCCCAATACGTCGTATCGGCCCAACAGAACAGTAAGCTGATGTTCGAATCAAGACGAATGACTATTCAATTTCCAAGTCGTTTGAATGATTATTACTGTGATGAGAAGAAGGGATCGTATGGACCGTAATTCTTGGAATCTAACTAATATGGAGCTTCACATATCGATAATTCCATACCCTGAAAGGAGAAAGACCCAGAAAGTTTCACTTTACCTTGCTATATTAATAATGTTTGCTTTGATAATACTCTTGCTGACTTAGGAGCTAGCGTAAGTGTCATGCCTCTCTCGACCCACCTTAACTTAGGTTTAAGCGAATTAGCTCACACTAAATTGACGGTTGAATTAGCAGATAGGGCAGTGAAATATCCAAAAGGAATAGCTGAGAATGTACTAGAAGGGATTGGTAAGTTTGGTTTTCCAGTAGACTTCATAATACTAGATATGCCTGAGGATGTCAAAGTGCCCTTGATCCTCGGAAGACCATTTTGTCTACCGCACACGCTAAGATTAATGTGTTCAAAAGAAATATTACTTTGAGGGTAGGGGATGAGAAAATTATTTTTAAAAGTATGAAATCTGCTAGTAGTTTGATTAAGAAGGTCTACATGTTAGGTTTAAGAGAATGTATGGAACTTGATTTAGAAGTTAGGCTAATGGGAGAGACTTTGGTGTTAAATAAATCATTAGACCCTTTATATGGAGATTACATCGAATTAAATGATCTTAATGTACTATTAGAACTTAGGAAAGATCAAGTTGATGATTTGATGCCCACCATTTAGGAAGGTAAGGTAATTGATGAGCCCATGATCGACATAATCAAAACTAGGAATGATGAAAGTTTTGACGAGTACCATAGTTTTTGTGACTTTGACCGGAAGATCCATATTGATTGTGCCTACAACTTAAGATTTTCGTGCATGATAGGTTTTGAACATGTAAATGCTAATTTTTTTCCCAATTTTGTCCGTTAATATGATGTCTAGGGAGTTCTACAATTCTATAATGAAGGAAAAAAGTTGAATACAAAGGAAAGAACGTAGTTGGAGCTTTTATGAATGTACATATATTTGTCAAAAAAAATTCTGTTATAACTCATTTTACAGTAGTGGAAAATATGGATGCCTACTGAGATCAATACATAGGAGATGTCATTGTTGGAGAACCATTATGCAAAGCTTCATGTGTAGAATCAAGAAGGGTTGACGAGATTATCACTATCCATAATGGTAATGATAACGTGACTTACCAAATGGCGCGATCACATCCAAGGTTTAAACATCTATCCAATGCCCAGTGCAACAAGATCAAGCCGTTACTAAAGATGTGTTTGCGTGATAAGCTGAATGAAATCTCGTATTCGTACCAAAAGCTCAAGAGTGTCTACAAGGGGTCTTGAACATAGGACCCAAATATGTCCGAGATGCGAAGATGGAAGAATGGCACACACGCGGGCACATAAGTGTGCATGAGATGGAATGAAAGAAAGCTGGAAGGAAAAAGTCTAACTTAAAGACTACTTGAAAGAAAAGTGCTTCCCGGGAGACAACCCGGATTGTTATTTATTTTTATCAAGTCTGTCTTCCCAAACATCAATACAGTGTATCCGCTCCATACCATACGACGTATTGAATGTCTGGACATTATCAGTCATTTATTTTTATGCACTTTAACATTATTGTCACTTCTGTCAATACGGCGTATTCATAAATATGATACGGCGTATTCAACAGACTGACTCGTATTTAGATACTTTTTATAGGTTTCTCAATACGGCGTATACCAGTTTATGGATACGGTGTATTGGTCTTCTGTACAGTTTATTTGGCTTATTTAATTAACCGTAGATACCCGAGATATGATTTTGCATGTTTTTTTCTATATTTTGCACATGACCTCGCTGCAAAGAAATCAAAGAAGTTGGTAAAGTATCGATCATCTGGAATCCTATGTGTGATTGTAGTCATGCTGGAATACAGACGCATTTACAACACACATTCTTGCTCATAAACTCAACTTAGAGAATCTGCCGAGCAAAATATTAGGGGAGTTTCTCATTCCAATTCTTTTAATTCCTGATTTTAAATGTTTTATCTATACAATAAGGATGTTGTATAATTCAAGTGGGGGATGAGAATTAGAATGTATACTTGTCTTATTTTTCACATAAAATGCTTAAATTATGCTCAAATTTTAAAAAATTTCAAGCATACTTTTGTGAAATTACTTGTTACATAACCCACACACAATAACCCTTATTAGATATTGTGAGGATTTAACCTTATCCGTTTCCAAATGTTTACCTAAATTCCACAAAATATGAGTGTGTCGGTGATGTTGTAGACTTTAGAACTTGGCTTGGTATATCCCTCGAGACCGCAATGATAAGTACTATGGATTTAGATGGAGTAACTTGTTTAAATTGGTAAATTT
>BQNB010082987.1:0-29164 GCA_026074375.1 Tanacetum coccineum
CGTATCCATGAAGATAACTATTCGAAGATACAGTAAATCAAGTAAATTGGGAATGATATAAAAGATTTACTATGAACGTAGCGCGTACTCTAAGGAATCCAACCTAATATGCCGTATCGACCTTGCCAGATACGGCGTATTGAGTCTTTTTCAGACACTATAAATAGAAGACTCAAAAACAAGTTTTTAGTGTGCAGTATCATATTTCTTATACCATACTCACTAAAAGACAAATTTTAGAAGAGAAGATCAGCCACAAAGGTCAAGCATTGATCACGAATCCATAAAAGACATCGTGTAATTTTTATTCTCTTAATCGTTCGATTTTCATTATTTGATTACGCTTGTATAATTATAATGGTTGTGGGCTAATACCCTCGGGTATTAGCCATCTTAATGAAAGTTGAATGTTTGGTTTGTTTTAAAATCGATTTCTTAATTAATCATTTATTGTTTAATTATGTTTATCACCTCATACTTGTTTATGTGTTTGAATATGCGACCAATCATTCAACTGGCTCTAGTGATACCTAAAAAGTAATCTAGATATCGGGATAGCTCTCCATATCATTTTAATAATCACTGGACCAATAGGATCACAAATAACGTTCTGTCTTTGTCTTTAAATTAGGAGCTAATCTGGACCAGTAGGTAACACCATTTTATGTTTGCAATAGCAATTTATGCACTTAACTGACCGATAAAGATTAGAATAGTGGACTACCAGTATATAAAACATCGTCAAACAATAAGTGGGTAAAGTCTCGTTGGGCTAGGGTTTTAACAGGATCACCACTGCTTTGATTCCCTAAGATAGATTATAATTAAACTAAAGAAGCTTTTATGCGATAGGCGTTAATTGTGACAGGTAATCGTGTCTAAGTCTTAGGATAGATGTCCTACCTAATTCTTAATAATGATATCCGCTGACGAGATAAGAAATCATGCAACTAAAACAACAAAGAAACCTTGAGGATTTAAGAATCTCTCAATATAACCATTAGTCTATTTAAATCCACATCATTATCTTGGTTAGATGACAATACCAGAAGGTACGTTTTGATTGAGTCTTATCTATTAAGCATGTGTCTGTCGAATCTTATCATTGGTTCCTAAATATTTCCATGTCTTAAACATTCATTTTTTTGGTTGTTGTCTTTAGTGCCACACTTTAGAGTGCATATACCTAAAACATACATGATTTGTTCCCCACTAAGTGTCTTGCATATATATCTATCATCATCACCATCATATATATGTGCATTTTTCTACTAACTTTGTTTTGTAGCACTTTTCTGTTACTCAATTTATTGGTGCCCCAATCAAGGGGGAGCATACACCAAGGGGGAGCATTTGCAAATGTCTAAGCCATTACGTTTGCAACTGTTTAAGACATCTACACATTTTTTATATGTGTTTTTCATCCCTATATATTTTTTTTTGTTGCACGAAACTAACCATTGATGTAGGTTAAGAGTTTGCAACTAATTTGATCCATGGATCCGCTTGAGTCAATGTTCAAGGGATGTCATTGTTTAAAAGGGATTGATAGAATCAAGACTTCACTTAGGATGATGCAAGCTCGCCTCTTTGATTGAAGAGTTGAAGTGAAGTTAAAGTCTCGTCTAGGAGTCCACCTTTTTGTTTTGACAAAAGGGGGAGAAGAAGTGTAAACAAGTAACTTATACATTTTACTATGAGTTATAGTTTACATATTTTGTCATCATCAAAAAGGGGGAGATTGTTGGTAGAAATATTACGATATTTAATCTATACATTCTCTTCATGTTTTGGTGATGACAAACATGTAACTTATAACACATAACGTAAAGTGCTTAAGTTACTCGTAATCACAAATCATCAATTCATACGTCAACATCTTTCGACGTCTCATGTTTTCTTCAACAACAAATTTAAGTTCGCACCCGACGTAAATCACTAAAGGTATGAACAAACAAACTTTAATTTGTTGAATGATCAAAGAAATTTTTTATTTTTCCAAACCTTACATTTTTTTATAAAATGGGACAAACATTTTTAAAACATATACAAAACATTTTTGTATTTATAAGAAATGTTTTATTCAAAATAAATATTTTGAATTCAAATTTTCTACCCAAAAACGGCTAGAAAGTTCCAGAAAAACCTTCCCCACAAAAGGACAAAAAATGGAGCGTCTGAAAAATGGGCGGCCCCCTTAATTAATTAAGGGGACCGGCCATAATTAAGGGGACCGCCCTTGTATAATTAAGGGGACCGCCCAAATAAAAAATTAATATTTTTTCCTATAAATAGTGGACTGTTTCCACAGATTTTCTCACCTCTTTGCACATAGTTTTCTCAGATCTAAAACCTCATTTCAAACCCTTTCCTTTGATCACTTAACTTATTATAAGTATGTTTAAAATGTGATCCAATCATTCATTCATTCAAGTGCAAGAGAAGAACTCTCGTTATCGTCAAGATACGAAGTTATGTAGTTAGTGCATTCGTGACATGTCTTACATTCACAATGTATAGATCGAGTCCATATATTTCAAACTTGTATAATAGTTAGATCGTGGTGATCATGGTGTGTATAGTTGTTAGATCATGGTGATCTTAGTAAGTAGTGTTAGATTGGTGTGATCAAGGTAGTGTCTAGTTGAAGTGAAGTGAAGTTGTGAAGTATAGAAAAGTTGTGAAGGGTAGAGAAGTCGTGAAGTTGAAGTGAAGTTGTGGAGTGAAGAACAAGTCGTGTGGTGAAGCCAAGTTGTGAATTGTCGTGAAGTGGTGTGTTGTGTTGTGATAGATTGGTTCTAGCTAGGATTAGAACTCGACATTTTGCTTAGTGTCAGAAATTGGTGTAAGCAAAGGTGTGTACGGTTTTCTCCGCCTAAAGGGAGCTTGTTGACTAGTGAAGTAACTCTCGAGTTGGGTACTCGGGGAGTGGAGTAGGGCGAAGAGGTGCTTCGTGACCGAACCACTATAAATCATCGTGTCCGGTTTGCATTTCCTTTTACTTATCTCTTTACTTTTATGCTCGCATTTATCGCTTTATATTTATACTTGCAATTGTGTGATGTGTTGATTATATAGTTTTAATTATGTTTATGTGGGGTTTTGTCATTGGTACAATTTAAATGTGATATGGTGTTGGTTTGTATTGTTGTAAATCGATGTATTACTATGTGTATATAACTCGTATGAACACTCATCATATTATGTCACGCTTGATCGGTAATTTGATATGAAACATTTTAATATTTTAAATGGAAATGTATCCACCCCCTCTACGATTTCCACAATTGGTATCAAGAGCCACGTCGCTCTAATTTTCAAAACAAATGGTTTTAAAAATGGAGTACGATCCATGTATCAAATTACCTATGAAGGAAGATTAAATATGAAAAGTATTTTGTTGGTTAACTTGTATTAGTTTTATTGTTAAATACACTAATTATACTAGCTCGAGGTAAAAATGATGCTTAAAATAACTGTTATATGTTCGGTATTAAGTTCAGAAAGTTGTACACCTTTTCGCAAAGTCAGTAAACAATTTTATACAAAAATGCAAATCTAAGTATCAGATGGCCGGCCCCCTTAATTGTTTGGGCGGCCCCCTTAATTCCTAGCCGGCCCCCTTATATTTAAGGGGACCGCCTGTCTGATTCGGCAGTTTTTCGGAAACTTTGAAAATTCATATAAAATCAATCGTAACTCCGTAGAAGTCGTGCCACCCGGCGTTTTAAAGATAATTGAGTCTACTTTAATTTAAAAATACTTCCAAGTAATTATTTCAAATTTAAATAAGTCATAAAGACAAAATACTACATGGTGGTAAAAAAATTTGTGTTTCGTTTTGACGTAAAACTTTTATTTTACCTTTTCCTTCGAGTCGGGCATTCCTAGTTGGTATATCTTTGAAAAATTAAGTATTTATCTTTTCAAAATATTGATCTTGATTAACTTATAAAATGGGGAGGAAACTATTTTATTTTCAAATAAAACCGAGTTAAGTATACATTATTGTATTTAATACACAAAATGACGACAAGTGCTTTTATGTGCTATGCTATATGATTATGTGTACTTCTTTGTGTCTTAGTCTTGTTAATAGAAAATATTAAATGATCGTTGCTTTTGAAATTTAGCTAATTGAATATCTAAGCACATGTGCCATGTATTCTATTCGTTTGTAGCTAGTTTTCCGGATTATGCCTAACTAGAATTTATGCTAGATTTCTTGCATTAAGATTGAAAAATTGTTCTTGCATTGCATATAGGCATAGATGACTTAATGTTACTCAAACATCTTGTAAATCTTTTCGAGTATGGGAATATACTTAGGAATAAAAGTTTAATAACTCGTCTAGTATATTTTTAAATGAGTTAAAACTAGTCACCTAAATATTTCAAATGATTTAATCTATTCTCAACAACACGTTTAAATATTTTAAACAACTTACCTTGTTTTACCTTAGGTTGTTTAAACAAGAGAAAATGGATCATTTTAATACCTTAGTATTTATATAAAAGAAAAAGTATTTTCAAACTCTAAGTGTGTTTGAATTGATCCAACATAACACACATAATTCTATTTCATATATCATTTTACAAGAGTTATGTTTTGTAATAATACTTATGAATTGTCAGAAAGTTTGCTCTTTGTACGTATACATTCAATTAGTCTTTCAATAAATAAAATATATGATAATCACTGAAGCAATAGTTAGCGTTCATCATTCTGTTAAACCTCACTCTCACTAAATTTATCTTAGGACTACGGAATACACTATTAAAATGTTTATTTACTTTAAATGAGTGTTCGTGAGGGTCAAGAAAGATCTCGGTTATATATCGATTCATTATTCAAATTATGGTTGATATATTTATCAAATCTAATTGACAAGTCTTTGAGTATGGACAAGAAATCGGATTCTTAGTTGTCTAGCTTTAAGATTAATAGCAAAATATAACGAGATATATTATCTTAGACCTACATACTTAATCACACTCGATTGATATGAAAATAACACATCTTTTTTCCAAGACATTAAGGTCTTGCATCGGTTCATATTTACACCTTGTGAAAATATGTTCATATTGTGTCTACTTGTTCCAATAATTGTGTTCCAAATACTTAGAAAATATATGCATAAAATACACAATGAAGTAGGATTGACGACTTGGATGTTTCGTCTGAAATATTCAAGCAATTTACATTGCAATGTGATAGGTGTAAAATACACATATCCGTTTGTACCTAAAATAACCCAATTAAACCCAAAACAGACCAAAAATGGCAAAAATATGCTTGTATTTGTGTTTTGTGTGTGCAGGTACGGATAAGTCAAAATAACAAGGGAAAACAATCAAAGCGTGCCAAAAACGGACTCGAGAATCAAAAGAGTACATAGCCGAAGCCAAGATCCAAACAGCCTTAGCAATTTTTCACACTCCAGGGCCAATCTTGCAATTTACGAAAGTTATTATAACTTGAACGAAAGACAAGGCCAACTGTGCAAAACCTCCAAAGTTCAACAGTTTTTTTAAATGTCGAAAAACAGGAGCGGGAAACCCATTTTACAATTCATCCGTAACTTCTCCATTTCACCCCTCATGGTAAAATCAAGGGGCCAAAGCAAATTGGCAGGGTGCTTAAGTAATTCACGAGGGATACATCACAAACCCAGTGTCAATTTAGTCTTTATCCAAATAAGGATTCATTAAAGAAGAGCCATGTCGACAATTAAAGAAGCACAAGTTTATGTGAGTTTTTGTGCTAAATCACTCACAAAACTAACACAAACGTCACATCAAGGGAATGACACGCTGGCAATCCTCAGGTGTCCACATCTTGATCAAACGGCTACAATTGATGATCAAATGATTGAAGAAATGAATGGCAGAGATTGAAAGTTTGGTGAGCAAGGCTAGAGGTCCTAGAAGCTTCTTTCAGAGCTATAAATAGGCCTCATTCTCACACACATAGGAGATCCATATCGATATCCGTTTTTTTTAGTCTTCTTTTTAATCAAGTTTTTATGTAATTCGTATTTTACTTCTTAAATGTAATCTTTCCTTTTAATGTAATCAGCTTTTTCAGTTAATGAAATTCAGTTTTTAATGTTTTAAATTCCGTTTTCTAAGCTCTCTTTTAAGTCATAAGCTCTCTTAATAAGTCATATTGTCTCAATAAGCTCATATTAAGCTCTTTCAGTCTATAAGCTGAAATAGAGCTGTTTGAATTCAAAATTAATCTTACTTAAACCTTAAATCAGTTTAATCTTTTATGGATCTAATTGGATCTAAGCTTTTGGAAGGGGATCTTACCTTGGAAGAGATCCCAAGGACTTATACTCTAGCTTATTCATAAGCTAGAGAGCTAGTAGCTGCCTTTATTGGTTCCTTTTGTTTAGCTAAAGGATCAAGTGAGTTTCTCTTTTCATTCATCTCCAATTTCAGTTTTAAATTGCTTAGTTTTAGTTTATATGCTTAATATTGCTTATTTGCTTATTCTCTTGCTTATTAGTGTTTAAATGTCTTTTCTAGTACTTATTAGTTATGTGTCTTTATCTGTTTTTGCTTAAGTAGTTATAGATCTTTAGTTGTTAGATTCTGTCATAAAAACTCATAAAACCCAAAAATATTAGTTTAAATAGTTTAGATCTTAGATTAAAGCTTATTCAGTTGTTTAATCATGATTATTAAGTTTGTTTTAAGCTAGTTTTTATCTGGTATTTAGCACTTGTTCATTAGATTTCTCTTAAAAAGCTTTTCTCAATTCTGTCATAATGGTTAAGTAGTGTTTGGTTTAGTGCATTCTCAAAATTGCACTAACAGTACTAACCTAAGTTAGTACTGCTGACCCTTTGCACTACCAGTACTAACCTCCAAGTTAGTACTGCTTTCACAAGTTAGTACTGTTAGCTTTAATTTCAGTAGGATTAAGTTTAGTTTTAGCTTATTAAGAATTAAGTTTTAGCTTTCATAATTTAGCTTATTTCATTGCTTAATTAGTTTTCAAAAGTCAAAATTGCACCAGCAGTACTTTCAAGTGAAAGTACTGCTGAACTTTTTACACTAGCAGTACTAACCCAAGTTAGTACTGCTGTGTTCTTAGCTTAATCTAGATAGGTAATTTTAGGTTTTAGCTTATTAAAATCAGTAGGATTTAAGTTTTCATATAGCTTAATATAGTTTAAGTCTTTAAATTTATTCTCTAGCTTATTATCTTAGTTTAATTTAGCTGTCAAAAAGTTAAAAAGCCAAAAACAGTACTTAGAAACTTTAGGATTTAAATTTGTTAATTCAGCCATTAAGTCTAGATTTTATAGCTTATTTAGATGGATAATAAGTAGATTGATAAGTCCTTTAAGTTTCAGAGTCTAGTTTAGCTTATTAAGTTTTCTAGCTTATTTGGAATTTGTGTGTCTTTGCTTATTTCCTGAGTTTGCTCACTTCATGATCAATTTCAGTTGCATAAAAGTAGTTTAAGCTTTAGTTTCTTTTCATTTATAGATTAAGCATATCATAAGCTCTTTAGAACTTCTTTCCTTTTTCATTTTGATCTAGTTTTGAGTTTTTTATAGCTTATTTTCTAAAACCAAGGGATAAACCCTACTTTCTGTAATCAGTTTAGAAATAAGCTCTTCCTGAGCTTATTTGATATTTTCAGCCCTAGTAGCTTTTATTAATTTTGTTCCCCTTAGTTTCTTTTACAACTTTGCTTCTTTGAGTTTTTCATTTTAAGCACTTTTCAATTTCACCTTAATTCGGGCCTTAGCTTGTTATCGGGGTAAGATCTCAGGGTAGATAGTGTAACTTTTCGATCTTAGTTGTTTGCCAGTTAGTTCCCCCGTCAGTAAGTGTTTTCCCCGTTAGTCCTTTTCCTTTTTGCATCATTAGTCCATTAGTTAAGTTTTTAATAAGTTTATTTAGTTTTAATTAATAATTAGGGTTAAGTTTTAATTAGTTTAATTAAACTTTTATAAAAAGATAAAAATTAGGGCTTTTATTTTTAATAGTTTTCGGAAATTTTTCTTTACCTAGTGAAATTTTAGTTTACATTTTTAGGGATTTAAAATTAGTTTACTTGCTTAATTGTCATTATTTGTTGCTTATTAATTTCATAGTAATAGCTTATCCAAAATATCTTTGTCCATTCAAATCAGGATCCGAACATAAAACGTGGTTTCAATTTCACTAGTCATTGGGGAAACGACCCGGGTGATCATACTTGCCCGGTTTGATATACGTATTATATATTATATTATATATATTTTTGAGAGTGAATTTTATCAAGGGTAACTTGGTAACTTTCTTAATTACTCTTTTAAAAGTATTATATTTTTATGATATATTCTATAGTATAATAAACTGCAATCAGTTTTTGGCGCCGCTGCCGGGGATCTAGTGTTTACGATTCCTACGTTTTGTGTTTGTTGATTTGGTTTGAAGATCCTTTCGTCCTCGAAAGTTTCATTCTTGTTTTAAAATTCAAAAATCAAAAAAAATATATATATATATATATATGTATAAAAAATTAAAAAGTAAAAAATATTTTCCTTTTCTTTTTAGTATAAGTAAAAGATAAAAAAAAATCAAAAATATAAAAATTGTCCTTAAAAAATAATAAAATAAAATAAACAAAGTTGGTAATCGAACACCAACAAATAATATCTTCTATTGAGATATTATCATTTCAATTTCCGGTGAACTTGCAATTGTTCCCAAATCGTAATCAAAGATTTAACACTTGCCTTTTGTGTCTCTACCAAGTACGGCTCACCTTGAAAAGAAATTCTCAAGAGCTACCGTGAAGTAGTTGATTATTTGGTTTAAGTGTCTTTCATGTAACCATTAAAATTCATATAAAAAAAAACGAAAAAATTTTAGTATAAAGTTTTGCTTTTTAATTGTTAGTTTTTCTTTTTATGCGCACTCGTTCACAATCTCGTAGACGTCGTCAACAACAAAATCTTTCGGAAGAACAATTCTGAATCAAAACTTTGTTCCCATTTGGGCCGACAATCGAACAATGGCCCAAATGTTACAAGCACCCATCGAGGGGTATGAAGATGCTATAGTTATTCCACCAATCAATGCTAATAATTTCGAGCTCAAGCAACCTTTAATCAATCTTGTACAAAGTAATAAGTTTACGGGTAGACAAGATCCTCACAATCACATTCGATTTTTTAACAAAGTCACTTCAACGTTTAGACATCCAGAAGTTCCGAACACTTCGGTTAAGCTTTTGCTTTTCCCTTTTTTTCTCTTAGACGGAGAAGCCAGAGATTGGTTAGACAAAGAACCTCCTAGATCAATTCTCACTTGGGACGACCTTGTTTCAATAATTCATAAAACCAATACTTCCCACCTTCAAAAAACCACTTACTATCGGAATGAGTTCATTACTTTTTATCTATAAACCAAACGAAGCCTTCAAGAAGCATAGGGAAGTTTTTAAAGGGACTCCTTCGTCAATGTCCTCAACCATGGCTTTTCGTACTCCACCAACTCGATACTTTTTACAAAAATTATGAATTCAAACGATCAAGATGCCTTAGATTCTGCAGCAGGAGGCAATTTTTTAGACAAAATGCCTCAAGAAGGTTTAGCGATTATTGAAAGCAAGTCAAAAGTTCGTTATTCCAGAAGTCGTGCTCATGATTCAAGAGTAAGTACGGATGCTCCTCTTTCTAATTCTTTACCTTCTAATAATTCTTTCGATATGCAACAAATAGCCGCTTCTCTCGAGGATAAGATGACTATCAAGATGACAATGTGAATCAAATGAAAGCTTTTGGTGTTACTACTCCTGCACCAGTCAAGAGTTGAGGAAGTATGTGTCATTGTGGATCAATCACACATTTTATCATTGTCCGTTGACTGAGGTGGAAACGATTTTCCCGTTTTTCAAGGACATATATCCTACAATTTTTCAACAAACGTAGCTGGTTGGAATTTTATTCAAAGAATACCTACCTTCAATTTGGCAAGTCAATGTGACCACCGGGTTTCAATCAACGAATTGTCCAAAAAATCCTAACCGTTAATCAAGGAAACCTATTCTAATTTCAACCAAAAACCCGGGAGGGGGGGAAAATAAACTTTAATCAAAAACGCTCCTAAACACCAAAATCATGTTTATCTAGCTCCACCATACCAAACACCAACCAATCAACCACCAATCAATCAAGTTTTACCTTACAACCACCAAAGATAGTGTGTCTAAAAACTGATTTGAAAGTTATTCTAAAGCTATTGATGCGAACATGGAATAATTTGCAAATGAAGTTGGATAATTTTCACAAATGATTTTAAAGAGTTTACAATGAGTCTCAAAAGAGGCAAGATGATTTTCAGAAAATGATGCTCGGTTTTCATGCAAAATTTTCATAGTAATAAACCTTCAAGTTCAAATTCTTGCCAAGCAATACCATTCAAAATCCCTAGAATGTAGCCAAGAGCCAATTACAACTCGTATTGGGGTTTCTTTCGAGGACTCGATTTCACCGCCGGTGGTGGGAAAAAGGAAAGTGAGGTGACAAAATGGATTCGGAGCTTCCAAGCACCAATGACATCTACCTCTCATTGTCCATGAACTAAACCAAAGACAAAGAGCCAATCGAAGAGCCTACTTTCGTTGCTAACAAAGCCAAAAAAAATAACCTAATTTGCCTTTACATCAAGACTAATACACAAACAAAAGATTCGTGAAAACGGATGGATAACCTAGCTTCAATGTTTTGGAAATCTTCCGTAATCTTCACTTTGAGCTAAGTTTCGCGGATGCTCTTATTCATATGCCAAAGTTTGCTCCAATGTTCAAAAAGATGCTTAATAACAAAGACAAGTTAATCGAATTAACCAAAACGCCGTTGAATGAAAATTGTAGTGCGGTTGTCCTTAAAAAGCTTCCAGAAAAGCTAGGTGACCCCCGGTCGTATTTTCATTCCCTGTGATTTTTCAGAGTTCAGATAGTTTACTTAGCACCTTGCCGATTAGTGCTAGTATCAATCTTATGCCTTTATCCATCTGGAAAAAGCTTAAACTCTCAGGCCTAACCGAAACAAAAATGGTATTTAGAGTGTGGGACGTACAATTTCCAAACAACCGGTGTAGAAGAAAATGTTTTTTGTCAGTAGGGAAGTTTTAGTCTTTCCCGTCCTGACTTTGTTAGTTCTTGATTTATAGCCGATCCTCGAGTACGTTGATACTTGGGCGACCCTTTTTAGGGTACGGCTCATGATTAATCGATGTTTACGAAGGAGCGATTACTTTAGGAATGTATGATCAATCGTTAACCCTTAAGTGTGTGATGAACCTTACATTTCATACAACAATCTAGAATCATGATGAAAGTTGATCTAATCGATGTCACTTGTGATGAGTACTCACAAGAAGTACTTTGATTTTCCGATTCCGTTGCTTACTTCATTCCTTCTCCGCATTCGTTCTCGATTTGTTTCTACTTCATCTCCTACGCTACTCATTTGTTGAAGTGATTTTCTACTCTTTGAGGAGGTGATTGCTTTATAGAATCGATGATGACAGTTTCACATAGTTTTCCAATGCTCGTATATGATTCCCGAGGGTGACATTCTCATTCTCGAGATCCATTACCTCATCCAAACCAAGAAGATTACTTACCCGGAATTCAAAAAGATCTTAAAGTTGTTGAACCAAAGAAGTCTTCAGTCGAATATGCTACTTCTTATGAACCAAAAGTTGAAAATTAACGATGTCAGAGCTTAAAGTGTTACATCAGCAATCTCGAGTAGGTTTTTTAGAGGAATAAATAACAATCTTCCAGTCATAATTTCAAATAAGTTCTAAAGCAAGATGAAAAGGACCGTCACTATTCATATTCTTAAAAACCGAAAACAAGCGATTGCTTGGAAACTTTCTGATATCCGAGGCATAGATCCAGAGTTTTGCTCACACAAAATCCTTTTAGAAGATGATTATCAACCTTCAGTCCAACATCAAAGGAGGGTTAACCCTAAAATCCACGACGTCATCAAGAAAGAAGTAGAAAAACTTCTTGACGCGGGATTGATTTATCCAATCTCGGATAGTTACATGGGTTAGTCAGTCCATTGGGTTCACTTAAAAAAAGGCTGGTATGACCGTTGTACATAACGAAGAAAATGAGCTGGTGCCTACAAGATTAGTCACGGGATGGAGAGTTGTATCGGTTATCGAATGTTAAACGAAGCAACTGTATAAAGTCTATTTTCCGTTACCTTTCTGGGACCAATGTTGAGCGATTACCGGGTAACGAGTTTTTTTGTTTCTTAGATGGTTTTTTGGGTATTTTCAAATTCCATTGAACCTAAGATCAATGAAAAAACTACTTTCACGTGCCCATATGGAACTTTCGCGTACCGTCGTATGCATTCGGTTGTGCAAGCACCGGAACTTTCCAAAAACGTTGTTTGATGGCATTTTTCACGATATGATAGAATAAAACGATGGAGGTTTTTATGGACGATTTTTCAGTTTTTGGAGATTCTTTTTCCTCATGTCTTGCCTATTTAGATAAAAATGCTTAAATAGGTGTGAAGACACCAATTAGCACTAAATTAGGAAAAGAGCCATTTCATGGTTAATGAAGGGCATTGTTTGTAGGAATAAGATCTCTAGAAAAGGAATTGAAAGTCGATAAGGCCAAAGTTGGATGTTTTTTCTTAGTTCCTCACCCAACACCGTCTTAAAGGAATGCGAAGTTTTCTCGGCATGTGGGATTCTATCGAAGGATTTTTCAACAGACTTTTCCAAATCTCTCGACCCATGACCCATCTCTTATGAGAAATAACACTCCTTTCATTTTTTCGGAAGATTGTTTCTAGCTTTCAAACATTGAAAAGAAATTGACCGAAGCCTCAATTCTCATTGCTCCATATTGGACCAACCTTTTGAAAATTCATGTGCGATGCAAGTGATTATGCAATCGTGCGTTTTTAGGGCAAAGGATTGAGAAGCATTTCCGACCACATTACGCTAGCAAGACGATGACTGAAGCAGAGACTAATTACACAACAACCGAAAAAGAGATGCTTGCAGTAGTTTACGCTTTCGAGAAGTTTCGATCATATCTAATCATGAACAAGAGTGTTGTTTACACGGACCACTCCGCTTTGAAATACCTCTTCAACAAGAAAGACGCCAAAGCAAGATTGCTTCGATGGGTCTTACTTCTTCAAGAATTTGATTTTAAGGTTATCGATACTAAGGGAGCTGAAAACTATGCAGCTGATCACCTCTCTCGTCTTGAAAACCCTTACGAAAATACTTTTGATCCAAAAGAGATTACCGAGACTTTTCCTTTAGAGACTTTAAGTGTGTTAACTTCCAAAGACCAAAGTACCCCGTGGTTCGCCGACTTTGCTAACTACCACGCGGGGAAATTCATTAAAAAAGGAATGTCGACTCAAGAGAAAAACAAGTTCTTTAAAGATGTAAAACATTATTTCTGGGATGACCCTTTTCTTTTCAAGACTTGTGCGGATCAAATAATCCGAAGGTGTGTAGATGGCAAAGAAGCTCTCGAAATTCTCGAAGCTTGTCACAGTGGACCCACCGGGGGACACTACGGTGCCAACTTTACCGCCAAGAAGGTTTTTGATGCCGGTTTCTTTTGGCCTACCATTTATAAGGATGCTTTCGAATTTGTCAAATCTTGTGATGCTTGTCAAAGACAAGGCAAAATCTCTCAACGTGATGAGATGCCTCAAAATGCAATCCAAGTTTGTGAAATTTTCGATGTATGGGGTATCGATTTTATGGGACCTTTTCCGTCGTCTAGAGGTAACAAATATATTCTAGTAGCCGTCGATTATCTTTCTAAATGGGTTGAAGCAAAAGCGCTCCCCACCAACGATGCTAGAGTAGTTGTTAAGTTCTTAAAATCCCTTTTCTCTCGATTCGGTGCTCCGAGAGCAATCATAAGCGATCGTGGGACCCATTTTTGTAACGACAAATTTGATAAAGTTATGTCTAAATATGGTGTCACCCATCGTCTTTCGACTCCTTACCATCCTCAAACGAGTGGTCAAGTTGAAGTCACGAATCGAGGTCTCAAAAGAATTTTAGAGAGGACGGTAGGAGAAAACCGTGCCTCATGGTCAGACAAGTTAGATGATGCATTATGGGCTTTTAGAACCGCTTACAAGACTCCAATAAGATGTACCCCATACAAGTTAGTCTATGGAAAAGCGTATCATTTACCAGTTGAACTAGAACACAAAGCGTATTGGGCTCTTAAGCATGCCAACTTCGATTTAAAGACCGCGAGAGATCATCGAAAGCTCCAACTCAATGAACTTAGCGAGCTTCGTGATCAAGCTTACAAGAATCAGTTAATCTACAAGGAGAAGACAAAGAAGTTACACAATTCCAAGATAAAGAATCAAATCTTTAATGTTGGTGATCAAGTCTTGCTTTTCAACTCCCGATTAAAAATTTTCTCCGGGAAGCTTAAATCCCGATGGTCTGAACCTTTCACAATCACCGAAGTTTATCCTTATGGCACTGCCAAGTTGTCTCATGCCGATGGTTCTAATTTCAAAGTCAACTGCCACCGTCTTAAGCACTACTATGGAGGGGATACACCACCATTGGTTATCCCGGACCTCCAGACTTTCCCTAAGGACAACTAAATTCAGGGATCGAGTCGAGCTTGCGACTCGGTGATCAAAAACAAGCCGCTTCGTGGGAGTTCACCCCATGCTTATCCTTTCTATTTTCTATTATCTAATGTGTTGTGTTGAGAGAGGCTTGTTCTCTTTCCGATTTCTCGATGTTTGTTGCTTGTTTGTTGTGATTTTTGCAGGATTCTCCCAACAAATTCTTTGAAGCCTCTCGTGTCCGGTTGAATTATCCCGTTCTACTCGAGCTTCTCATCCTTTGTGTGAAATTAGTTTGGGGAGATCCATATCCTTTCATCATTATCGATTAACGTCTATCTTTGCATACTTCATAAACGGCTTAGATTTACGTAGAAACCCGACTTTAAACATTGAGGACAATGTTTCGTTTTAGTTTGGGGAAGGGAATCTATCGATTTGATGTTGCTTGCTTATTGTTTTGTTCTCACGTACCCGTTTTCCCACAAAAATAGCAAAATTTTAAAATTTTTAAGTTCTTAATTGTCAGTTTTATCTAAAAAAAATGTAGGTTTTCCGTTGGTAAGAATAAGAAGTAATTTTTGACCCGATCGTACGTATAGAGTTCTAGCTTTCTTCCTTAACAATTAATGATGATAGTTTGTGCTAGTCTCATGTAGACTTTAAACATGCTAGACTTGAAATCATTAGTAAAAGAAGACTTGTGCTAATCTCAAGTAGATTTTAAATATGCCGAGTTGGATTTTATATAGGCTAAGTATTTGCAAATTTCTTTTGTGAAGAATAAGAGATGATAGTGTTATTTATAAGTCATGACATTAAACGTAGAATAGTTGGTTTTCTTTCAAGCTCATAAGTGTTAATTGTGGCTTTTTCTCCCATTAGCTTGTTTCACCTCTCTATATAATCGTTTAATAAATAGAGTTGTATGGGTTTTTGGTTAATAAAAGTTTTCTTTAGTTCCTTTGTAATTAGGATGAGTACACATCAGGAATACTTAATTTGGCATACTATATGTATCACAGTAGCAAAAATTTTGCTTATTCCTTAAAGTGCCTTAAGGTATATGGGATAAGTAGAATTCAATAATAATCCGAGACTGATAAAAGTTTGCTGCATCTTGCCGGCTCACAACCGATGTTACAGCCTTCTAAAAGGTCGAGGAAGTTTACAAAGTCGAAATATGTTTGCTATATCTTGTCGGAGGCGTGGCGGATGTTGTAGCCTTCTAAAGGACTGGGGTATAATAATGTTGCTTAATTTTTGTCTTACTTTGTTCCTTAAAGAGCCTAAGGGTATATGGTGCAAATGAGATTGGTCCATTCATGTCTTAAAGAGCCTTAGGGTATATGACATGAATGGTGCCTTGCTTAAGTAGACTAATAAAAGCCAAATTTTGGTTGCCTCGATGTGGACTTTAATCCTGATAATATTTGATCTTTTGAAAAAGGGCTATGAGCTAATTATTGTGTTCTTAACCGTTACACTTTATTTTTGGAAGTAATAAGTATCGAAACAAGTCTTAAAGAGCCTTCGGGTATATGACTTAAGTAAAATCCTGAGATACAAAAGTAGGATTTGCGGGAGGAAAAGTAAGTACACAATTAGTATTTATGAGTAGTGTTAGTGTCATGACTTGTAATTAACAATGATCTTGTTTTTGAGCTTAGCATGGGAAAAGTGAAAAATCGGGAATGATGGCTTTTAGACACTTAATTGTGCTTTTTATTCTATGATCCTAAAAGTTACCAATGAGGTAATGAAAACAATACATTATGTCAACACAAATAAGTTGTAGTTAGGAAGTTAATTATCAAGAAATATATTTGAAAATGGGAAGTCGGGTGTTTTATAACTTGTGATCTCTTATCTCTCTCAACAAAACTCTTTGCTACTTTTCAAAGGTTTTCTCATCAAAAATCTTTGGCTATCTTTTTAAAGTTTAGTTGGGGAAGTTTTCGAGGTATTTGTTATAAGGGCATGTTATATTGCGTGAGGACACTCAATCGTTAAGTTTGGAAGTTTTGAAAAGTGTAAATACACATATCCGTGGTTGAACCAAAATAACCCAAATAAAACCAAACACAGTGAAAAAGGGCAAAATATACTTGTATTTGTGTTCTGTTGTAGCAGGTACGAGATATATCAAAAAATCACATGAAAAACCGCACAAACGGGGCAAGCACGGAGACAATAACGGAAGAGTGAACAAAAACCGAAAAGCCAAAGCCAGAAAAAGTCCAAATCATCAGTCCAACTCCAGTTCAATGCTTGGTCAACAGAAGTCAACGACAAAAGACAAAGACCCAAGAATGTTTTCAAATAGCCCTTCAAGTGTCAAGAAGTGCAAATAGCATGAGTCCTAATCCTAAATGGGCCATGCCCGGATCCATAAGCCTAAAATCCTAGCCCATTATCTTTTTTTATAAAACTCCAAGGGCCATTCTTGCTATTTCCTAAACCTTTTTTACACTACACCTTCTATAAACAACCACAAGGACTAAATATGCAATTTCTTAAAAGTTTAAAACGATTTTACACCCTGAGTCTTTAAAACAAGCGGAAAACATGGCCACTATCAACTCCATCTCCCCAACATTAACTCAGTGTAAAACGAGAGGGCAAATCCAAATTAAAGGGTGCTTAGGTCAATTCAAGTGATCGTTAACAAGATGGTAGGGTCAAATTTGTAATATCAAGGGCTTTCATTTGTCTACCCAAGCATCAAAGCCATGTGGAGGTTGAGAAAGCACAAAGGAATGGGGATTTTGCATTGGATTCACTCAGTAAACTAGCACAAGCTGTCACATCATGAGAATGACAGCTTGGCAATCCTTGAGCATCCACATTTGATCCAACGGCTTACAATAGCCCTCAAATGATTGAAGAAATGATTGGCTAGGATTGATTGGAGCGTGGGCATCAAGCAAGACCTAGAAGCTTCAGCTTGGCACTATAAATAGGCTCTCACCTCTCACACACACACATCTAGTTTTTAGTAGCTTTTAGGTAGCTTAAAATTTTGTTTTTAGCCAAATGTAATTTTCCTTAAATGTTTTGTAATTTCTTTTTAAAGTAATGTAATCAGTTGCTTTTGTTAATGAAATTCAGTTTTTACATTCATAAGCTCTCTCTCTTTTTCATTTGTCCTAAATTTTTAAGCTAACGCTAAATAAGCTCCTATAAGCTCAACAGCTCTCATGAGTCTCTAACCTCATGATTTGAGCTTAAATTGGTCTTAATCATACTTAAACTCTATAAAACTAGTTTAAGTACTTATTTACCTTTACTTGTGGACTTTTAAAGCTTTTGGAAGGGAGATCTGAAATGGAAGGATTTCCAAGGACTTTACTCCTATCTTATTCATAAGCTAGGAGAGCTTGTAGCAAAGCTCTAAGAGCCCCTTTGTGCCTTTGTATTAAGCTAGGCCACATGTAAGTTTCCTCTTCAATTCCTGTTTTAAATATCTAGTTTAAATTTTGCTTATATTGCTTATTGGCTTATTAATCTACTTATTGCTTAATTGAATGCTTATTTGTGCTTAGTTTAATCATTATTAGCTTATTGATTACCTGTTTTTAGCTTAATAATCTTAGATCTTAATTTTTCATTACTTGTCTAAAACTCATAAAAACCAAAAATATTAGTTAATAATTAGTTGTAGATTTAGATTTTGGCTTAGTGATTAATGATTTATGTTTATTAGGTTAGTTATTAGTTAATTAGTATCTGGTATTAAGATTTAGTTGTCTAGTTTTTATTTTATAAGCTTTGATCTAATCTGTCAAGGTATAAAGGGGTGTTTGGAATAAGCTTCTTTGACCACATCAAGTCAAAGTGAGCTTTAATTTTTCATTGAGCCAGTTTCAATTTCATTTAAAATTAATAGTTAAAGAGTTTTTTTTATAAGTAGATGTTTGGAAATAGAAAAGACTAGGGTTATTATAGTTTCATCGATTGCAGCACCAGGGAAATTTATTCATAGTATTTTTCACTTGTGCAAATTTTGAACCAAGCCATCATATGCTTGGCTTGTAAGCTTGTTTTGGTGTTTGTGTCCCAAACTCACTAGAAGCGTTAAGTGTAGTACCAAAACTTAAGGTGCCTGTATATTTTGATTTTGAGCTCGTTGCAAAGTGCATTCGCATGAACCTTAAGTTGTTCTTGCTGTCACTTTTAGTTTTCAAATTTATAAGGTAAAATCATATGGTTTTTTTTTTTGGGGTTTTAGCTTTTAAGGTTCAAGTAGCTTATAGAGTAGATGTAGCTTAAATATGAAATAGGAGCGTAGTTTTCAACTTTCTTGCTTAATTCGTAGCTTACAATTTTGCTACAAAAGCCATCCCAAAACCCAAAAAATTAGTAGGATTTTAGAATTATAAGCTTTTAAAATTTTTACTTTCTAGCTTAACAGTGTTTGATTTTTAAATGATTGGATTATAGTCCACAAATAGTTTAGAAAAGTTTGTATAGGCTTAAGGTCCTGAAATTGCATTTTGAACTTTTGAGCTTATATAGTTTTTTGAAGATTATTTGCCTTATTCCTGGAGTTTACTAGTTTTCTTTCAAATTCATTTAGCTTTAGATTCGATTAGGATAAATTACATATTATAGTTTTAGATAGATCAAATCTTTAGCTTCTCAGAACAACTTTTGGTTTTCAAAACGAGCTTATATTTAAGCTTGTGCAAGCTTTTAAGTGCCAACAAAGTTTTTCTAAGTTCAAACCTTTAGTTTCTGAAAACAGCTTATTCATAAGCTGTTTCAGAGCTTATCTTTCACTTTCAGACAAAAAGCTTAGTTTTAAAGTTGTTTAAAATTACGTTTTTAATAAGTTTAGATATTTAGTTCTTGAAAATAAGCAAAAGTAAAAAAAAAGTAAAAAATGGGGTTTGCCTGCCTTGAACCCACGACCTCACACTTATAGACCATACGTCTTACCATTTGCTTCAATAGCTCATCCAGTATACTTTCCCCACATTTAATACTTATACACATATTTGCCTTATAAGCCAAATAAGCTGTCAAGCTTATTTCGTGGCTTAATTTATAAGCTATGACTTTGGGCTTATTTTTCCTAGGATTCATATAGCATAAGCTATTTTCTGTCTTTTTTCTAGAATTTTTAGTATTAGTTTAGTATTTTTAATCTTTTATTTTCTTTAAAAACTTTAAAAAATCATAAAAAATAGAAATTTAATCAGAAAAATAAAAATATTTTTTATAAAATTTTCTTTTATCATTAAGTTTGTAGGAAAATTAGTTTCACGTTCGTAGGGTCTATTTTGTAAAAATTCATTTTTTAAAGAACGGGTTTTGTTCCTGTTCTCGGTTTTCAAGTTTTAAAACTCGTTTTCCCGTACAGTTATTTTTAAACTTCGTTTTTAGGTCAATTAGAATCACATTTTAAAAAGAAAATAAGAAATTTAGATTAATTTGTAGAATTTAAGTTTTTGCCTTAGTTTTAGTATCCCGTTCGGTTTTTAGTTAAATATTTTGATTTTTCCATTAATTATCTTTATGCTTAATCTGTTAGTACTAGTTTGTTTTAAATCTCTTTAGTTGATATAGGAAAACCCAAACAATCTTCGAACCCATTCAAATAGTATACCAATATCAAGGCGAGTTTTCAATTTCTCAAATCGTTGGGAAATACGACACCGGTAAATCATACTTATCGGTAAACATACCGTGATATTATATATTATATAAAAATATACAGAGTTAATTTTCCTCAGGGAATTTTCTTAATTGCTCTTGTGATATTATATAGTGTATTATATCCGCGTATCATAACGCGATTTTTGCTATTTTTTGCAACGTCACAAAAACATTTTTACACCATGGCTTATAAAACATAGCTTATGGATTATTTAAGTGCATAAGCTCGTATGCCCAGAAAATGAGCGTATGAGTTTTCTAAAGTTTATATAACCTCATAAGCCCTAAAAATATATAGAAAAGGATCTGACACAAAAACTACTTTGATATATTTTGATGTACATGAAGTTCACTTTTTACGTGTCTTTGAGCACCAATATACATACATTACGGGTATATATCTTTCGTCACATTTTCCTACTATGGCAATCCTACTATGCTTCCACCGAACCTTGACGATGGCAATCCTACTATGCTTCAGCTTCTTAAACTCTCTTTCGAATTCCACTGAACCTTGACGATGGCAATCCTACTATGCTTCAGCTTCTTAAACTCTCTTTCCAAAATTTCCACAGGCTCTTCTACAAAATTCAACTTAGCATCAACTCAAATCTCATCCAAAGGCACTTTCAGTGTTGGATCAGCCAAACACTTCTTAAGGTTTGACACGTGGAACGTGTCATGAACACCATTCAACTCCGAAGGCAAATCTAATCCAAAGGCAAACGATGGCCTAACTTTCTTAATAAACTCAAAACGTCCAACAAATCCTAGTGTGCTAATTTCTCCTTCTTCCCAAAGCGTACCACACCTTTCTAAGGCGACACTTTGAGCAAGACATAGTCACCTACACTAAACTCTAGAGGCTATCCTCCTCTTTAACAGCATAAAACTTCTTTGGCGGATCACGCACGATCCTTAAGTCTATCCTTAATCTGCGAGATCTTCTCAGTAGTCTCTTGCACTAACTCAGGTCCTATCAACTGACCTTCTCCAACCTCAGCCCACATAATTAGCGAACGACACTTTCTACCATACAATGCCTCAAACGGAGCACATCTCACACTAGAATGATAACTATTGTTATACAAAAACTCAACCAACGGAAGATGAACATCCTAACTTCCTCTGAAGTCCAGGACGCACGCTCTAAGCATGTCTTCCAAAGTCTGAATAGTACGCTCACTCTGACCATCGGTCTGAGGGTGATAAGTCGTACTCATATCTAAACGAGTCCCTAATGCCTCTTGCATTGACGTATGCCAATACCTGAAGTAAAACCTACTATCATGATCCGAAAAAATCGAGATTGGCACAGCATTCAAGCAACTATCTCATTGTTACACATACAATCTAGCTAATCTATCCATCTAATAATCCTTACATAGTATAAGGTAGAAAAATGAGCAACTTGTCAATCGGATCCACCAAACCCAGATTATGTCCCATAGCCCACTACAGTCCTAGGCAACTTAGTCATAAAAATACATAGCTATTCCCTTCCTATTTGTCATTACGAGAACCTCAGGTTGCTAAGCAAGCCAGATGGTCTTTGATGCTACAAACCCTAACCTTCAGACAAGTCAAACACTTAAAATAACATACTCAAACTAAGTCCTTTTTCATTTCTAGGCCACCAATACCTATCTCTTCAATCATTAATACATCTTATCAGCTCTGGGTGGTACAGAGTACTTGACTTATAGGCTTTATCCATTATCAGGGTTCTCACCTCACCCTTCAAAAGGTACCCATATTCGATCCATGTATAAACAGTCCCCATCACATCTCTGTTTTATCCATCTCATCCAAACCTTTCTCGCATATTCCCTAGACTCATCGCATGGCCTCCTTATGACCGTTAATATCCTATCCTTGCTACCCGACTGAAGGGTCATATTTATATGCTCTAACTCTATTAGGCTTTACTCTTTTCCTTCCTACTTAGGGCATCCAAGCCACCACTATTACGCCTTAACTAGAGGATGGTAGCAAATTATCACTGTCATAAATCACAAAACATCTCTATCCAAGCCAGCGACGTTGTCTGCAAATTCAACTCTTTTTTACTAAGATTTTGCCTAAAGACTCTTATGATCCGTATAGATGACACTCTTTGTCCCATACAAATAATGTCTCCAGATCTTAAGTGCAAACACGACCACACCCAACTCCAAATCATGGGTAGTATAATTCTTCTCATGAATTTTCAACTGCCTAGACGCATAGTCTATTACCGTTACCTCTTTTTGAATTAACACACGACCTAGTCCTATCACCGGACGCATCACAATATACCCACAGAGTCATCCCGGTCCTTCGGGAGAGCTAGAACAGGCGCATTACATAACTTATCCTTCAAGTTGAAACGCCAATTCCTGTTCCTCACCCCAATCAAAAGTCTTACACTTCTGAGTCAAGATAGTAAGAGACTTAGCTAACTTATAAAAAGTTTCTCATAAACCAAACCTACGTAAATACCCAGCTAATCCTAAGCACG
This sequence comes from Tanacetum coccineum, assembly GCA_026074375.1. Classification (NCBI taxonomy): domain Eukaryota; kingdom Viridiplantae; phylum Streptophyta; class Magnoliopsida; order Asterales; family Asteraceae; genus Tanacetum; species Tanacetum coccineum. The sequence continues at coordinate 22,780 of BQNB010082987.1, forward strand.
AATGAACTCAGTCAGAGTTCTAGGGGCTTTCCTCCGATTCTTAACAGCTTAATCTAACTAGGGTCTACATAATCCCAATACCATTTATCACATGCCCAGAAAACTGCACTTCTCATAGCCATAATTTCACACTTAGAAAAACTTAGCATACAATTTCTCTTCTCCTTTTGAGCAGTCCCAAGAATGAACCTTAATAAGTGTTCTACATGCTACTTTCGAGTCTTAGAGTAGATTAAGATATCGTCTATAAACACTATCACAAACTTATCAAGATAAGTCCAACAAACTCTATTCATTAAATCCATAAATACCGCTGGTGCGTTAGTCAGACCAAAGGGCATGTAACTGTGAACGTCAAAAATGGTCCATAACAAGGTTCTAACGCATCTTTTTGGAATATCATCCTCTTGCACTCTCCATCTGATGGTTATCTAGACTAAGATCTATCTTTGAGAAAAATTATTACCCTATATGGCATTGATCAATAGATTCATCAATCCTAGGAAGTGGATAACAATTATTAATGATCAACTTGTTCAATTCTTTATAGTCAATACACATTCTAATTGAACCATCCTTTTTCTTAACGAACAACACCGGCGCTTCCCAAGGACGTACGAACATTGTTCGAGAGATGAAACCTGTCTGGAGTTCCTTGAGTTGACCCGATAAAAAAAAAAAAACTAAAAAAAAAACCAACTCCTCAAATTCGGTCATAAGGTGCCAATGATAAGGAGACTTTGCAACTGGCGAAGCCCAGGGGTTAACTAAATATGAAACTCAATTTCTTGAATAGGCGTAATCAGATAGTCATCGCGGGAATAACGCGCCAAGAAAATCTCTAACCACAACAATCTCTTCTTGTTTCTTATCACCAACCTTAGCACCCATCAAAAATCTCGCTTTCTCTTCCGGTCTCTCTCCTAATACTCTAAGCACCTTGCCATCCGGTAGTGGCATCCTTAATACTTTCTCCTGACAATTATTTCAGCCTTATAGTTAGACAACCAGTCCATACCTATAATCACATCAAAACTCCCATGCCCAAAAGGTATCAAGTCGATGTCAAAGACATGACCCTCGATTTCTAGTTTGCAACCCTTAATAACCTTATCAATCTCTATTAGCTGCCCGCTAGCTATCTCAATCTCATATTTGAAACTTAATTCGTTGGGCTCTAAGCCTAATAGAGGTATGAAAGTAGTGGAAACAAAACTATAGTCAGCACCAAAGTCAAATAAGGTAGTGGCAAAATGATTGTTCAAAGTAAACATACCTATCACAATGTTCGGATCCTGGTGAGCTTCCTCTGCTCCTAACATGAATGCCCTACCCCTAGCCTGGTTCCCTTGGTTTCTACGACCCTGACCCCCATTATTAGCAGCAACTTGGTTTGGACGATTTTCTTCCGGTCCTTATGCCCTATTCCATCTAGGACAAGCTCACCTGACATAGTCGGTACTACCACACTCATAACATGCCCTAACAGTTGGGTTTATAGCATTGACATGATTCACATTCCTCGGCACGCCTCTACAATCCTTTGCCAAATGACCTGGGAGGTTATAGTTGAAGCATGTGCGACAAGGCCCGCTGGGTGCATAGTAGGAGTTGCAGGTGGTACACTTGGGCCAAGTACCCGTGTTCTCTCTTCCTACAAGGTTTGCGGTAGTAGCAAAAGCATTACCAGTCTTAGTCCTCTTATTATCATCCCTAACATTCTTATCATTGCTAGGTTCCCCCACATTTCCTCTTTTCTCAACCTTCTTAATTGATCCATTTCTCACAGCCTCATCGGTCAGTGCACCAGAAATCTGCACAACCTTCTGTATAGTCTTTGGCTCTGTTGCTGCCACCATCCCACAGATCTGTAGAGCAAGGCCATACACATACCTCTCAATCATCCTACTCTCAGGAGTTACCAAATGTGGAACTAACCTAGCCAACTCATGAAACCTATCAGTATACGCAGCATGGCCAGCCCCGACCATGGCGTGATTCCACAACTCAGATTCCAACTTTTGCATCTCATGACTAGGACAAAACTCTTGTATCATCATAAACTTAAAGTCATTCCATGACATACTAACAGCAACTTCTCGGCTTAGCGTGCGGATCTGAGAGTTCCACCACGTTAAAGCCTTACCCACAAATGAAACAGCAGTGTATTTCACTTTTTGGTCAATGCTACAACCACTCATATCGTGCGCAGACTCCATTTTCTTAATCCAACGAGTAAGAACTACAACACCTCCCTTACCATCATATTCCTTAGGGTTACATGCTAAAAACTCCTTATATGAACAACCTACCCGGTTGCCATTCATTATCACATTCCCAACGTTCTCCTGAACGTTCTCATTAACCACATTACCATTCTGATTTCCAACATTCCCTCGGCTACTAACCTGAGCCAACATGGCGGGTAAGAGGTTCTGCAATTGTTGGGCAATGATTGATGAGAAGTCGGGTGCACCCCCATTGGCTCTTTCTACATTCCCATTGGCTCCTTCTACACCCCCATTAGCTCCCATACCTTGGTCATTTCCTTGACCATTCAAATTATCAACACGCTCATCATTACCTTCCCTAGGTCTTCTACCCCTTCCACCTCTACCAATCCGTTCACCCGTTCCCCCTCTTAGTGATTCGGTAGCAGGCCAGCCAGCACTTCGAGTCCTCATCCTTGGCGGCATTATCTATACGAAGGAGAACATGGGCAACTTTAGGCAAGTGGGAAGACTCGCACATATATACAGAATATTTTACTATATAGAACCAGATATATACGCAACACCACCTTATGGTGTCAACATTAATTTGTGTGAACAACAATTCCAAGTATGAGTGAGTTGTGATACGCTTATAATTACATTGGCCACCGTACTTATATTCGCATCCTTTCCCATTCATATTCAATATTGAGCCCACCCATTTCAATGACTAACATAACTAAGGCACCAAACCATGAGCATACAAAGGCACACAAAATCAGAACACCGCGCACATAGATCCTATACGCAACTAAACGACGGATCTTAGGTTATATTCTAGGCCAATCCACCTAGTTCTCTATAACCTTGGCTCTGATTACCAATCTGTCACACCCCGACAATGGCAAAAACTCAGGAATGTAACATAATGATCAATCATAACACAAGATACAAAATAGAGAGAACTACATTGCATAAACTCCAAGTGCTATGAAGACTAACAACCTTGAACAAACTCAAGTGATGTCTTAAATCGCAACTAAAATCCAAAATCTCTTACAATTATTCATACGCCCTCGCAGGGGACCATAAACCAACTTAATCCAAAACATTCAAATACCGGAATCAAACAACAAACGAAATTCCACACGGGATACTTCTAAGTCTGTTATCAATCACTAAACTACTCCTCTTTCACTTCACCCGAAAATGATACTCGAAAACGTCAACAATAATATTGGTGAGCTCGTAGGTTTGACCTTAAACCCAAAAGTTGTGCCAATACTTCAGCAGTGGACAATAGTGCTATATGACAATGAATATATGCAAACAACCTTAACATCACCGCTAATCAATAACCATATGTCAATTACGCACCTAAAAGGCCTACTAGCTGGAGCACTAAAATTAGGGCAGGACCACACACAAATCTGGGTAGGCGTACCCATCCGCTCCAATAATCACACACATAATGGGTAGGCGTACCCATCTGCTCCAAACAATCATACAACATATAATATTCACATAGCAGTCATAAGCACATAACTTGTCCCAAAAACAAAACTACATTTCGCACAGATCAATTCAAAACACTTTTGTTTAGCTAAAAGGATCAAGTAGTTTCTCTTTTCAATTAGTCTCTAATTTCGTTTAAAATAGTTTAGTTTAGTTGATATGTTTAAAACTTGCTTATTTGCTTTTCTCTTGCTTACTTAGTGTTTTAAAAGTCTCTTCTAGTACTTTTTTTGTGGTTTATCTTCATTCTGATTGTGCTAAGTAGTTATAGATCTTTAGTTATAAAATTTTGTCATAAAAACTCATAAAATCCAAAATATTAGTTTTATTGTTTATAAATATTGTATCTTTCTTATTAAGTTGTCTTAATATGAGTATTAAGTTTGTTGTAAGTAGTTGTTTATCTGGTATTTGCATGTTCATAGATTTCTCTTAAAAAGCGTTTCTCAAATCTGTCTCATAATGGTTAAGGAGTGTTGGTTTAGTGCTATTTCAAATTTGCACTAACAGTACTAACCTTGTAGTACTGCTAACCCTTTGCACTACCAGTACTAACCTCCAAGTTAGTACTGCTTTACCAAGTTAGTACTGTTAGCTTTAATCTCAGTAGAATTAAGTTTAGTTTTAGCTTATTTAGTTTTAGTTTTTATTTTCTAGCTTATTTCATTGCTTATTTTTGTTTTCAAAAGTCAAAATTCTCCAACAGTATCTTTCACTTGAATAGTATGCTGATATTTACTCTAACAGACTGTCCTCAAGTTAGTTACTGTTGTGTTTCTCAGCTTAATTTAGTGTAGTATTTTTCGGATTTTAGCTATAAATTCAGTAGAATTAAGTTTTAATTTGCGTAATACAATTTAAGTCTTATTTGCTCTTCTAGATTATTTTCCTGAGCTTAGTTTAATTTAGCTGTCAAAAGTCATAAAAACTTGAAAAATCCAAAAACAGTACTTAGAATCTTTAGGATTTAAATTTGTTAAATTAGCTTATAAGTCTAGATTTTATAGCTTATTTAGATGGATAATAAGTAGTTTAAGTTGTCTTTTAAGTTTCAAAGTCTAGTTCAGCTTATTTAGTTCTCTAGCTTATTTGAAGTTTGTGTTTCTTTGCTTATTTCCTGAGTTTGCTTATTTCATGATCAATTTCAGTAGCATAAAAGTAGTTTAAGCTTTAATTTCTTTGCATATTTAGATTAAGCACATCATAAGCTTTCTAGATCACTTTTCCTTTTTAGAATTAAGCTTAATTTGAGCATTTTATGGCTGTTTAAGTAGAAGTAAGCTCAAAACCTCACTTTCTGTAATCAGTTTAGAAATAAGCTCTTCCTGAGCTTATTTGAGATTTTCAGCCCTAGTAGCTTTTATTAATTTTGTTCCCCTTAGTTTCTTTTACAACTTTGCTTCTTTGAGTTTTTCATAATAAGCACTTTTCAAATTTCACCTTAATTCGGGACTTAGTTTGTTGTCGGGGTATATTCTTAGGGTAGGAATTGTAACTTTTCAATTTAATTGTTTACTAAGTCAGCCCCTCCGTTAGTTAGTAGTTTTACCCGTTAATCCTTTTCCTTTTTGCACTTTTAGTCTTTAAGATTTTATTCTAGTTAGTTTAAGTTTTAATTGTTCAATTAAATTTTGTTTTTAGTTTCTTTCCATAATCAAATATCTTTGCTTCATTCAAATCAGGATCCGAACTTAAAACGTGGTCTCAATTTCACTAGTCGTTGGGGATAACGACCCGGGTGATCATACTTGCCCGGTTAAACATACGTATATTATATATATTATATTATTTTTGTAAGTCTTAACTTTTTACCTTGGTTAAAGGTGAATAGTTGGAATTTACCTAAGTAGTATTATTATTATATATTTTATAGGTAAGTAAAACTGACAACCAGGTATGACTACATATTAATGTGCAAAAACATTATTACTTTAGATTATGTGAATATATTAATGTAGGTTTCACCAATTAGCCAATTACAACAACAGGATGCACCAATTAGTTATGCAAAAGTGTTTTTAATCAACGGTGGAATACTTGTTCACATGCGAGACTAACAATTATCAAGAAAAGATTAAGAAGTAAAAAAATCAAGTGGTGTACCTGTGTGTAGCGCTGCACATAAGGAAGATCTTGGGGAAAAGTCAATTTACAAGCATGCACAAGGTGTACAACTTTGGTGCTAAGCTCAAATCAACGATTGTGATCTCTTCTCCATTAACAAAAGGCTCCTGATGCTATAACTTACAAATTAGTCACCATTTACATAAAACACTAATGTATTCACTCAATTGATATATATCTTCCTAGTATATAAAAATGACTAAGTACTCTTATAACATGTACGTTTACCTCTTCTTTGGGCTCTACATAGATACTTTGGCAGTTAGGCCCAATAACCTATTTAGAATTTTAGATACGTTGCACGCAGCTGCTAACCTGCATGGCTGGTATACATACTCAGGTGTAACCTTTTCATCTTCTTCAATATGTATAATATATCTGTTGCTTCGATGTTATGGTTTTATAAGGAACTCTGCTTGTTATCTATTCCATGCTAATAACTTGTTTTTCTCTAAGGATCAGGTCAGTAACGGTGAAAGCTTGTGGTTTCAACAATTCTTTTCCACCGTCTCAAGGTGATAGCCCTTTTTCAC
>BQNB010082988.1:0-29164 GCA_026074375.1 Tanacetum coccineum
GACTTTATAAGACAAATTGAGAACCAATTAGATCATAAAGTTAAAACTATTAGATGTGATAATGGTACAGAATTTAAGAATAAGGACTTTATTGAATTCTGTGGGTCAAAAGGGATCAAGAGGGAATACACTAATGCGAGAACTCCACAACAAAATGGAGTTGCTAAAAGAAAGATCAGGACCCTTATTGAGGCTGCTAGAACTATGCTAGCAAGTTCATTTTTAGCTAACACTTTTTGGGCTAAAGCAGTTAGTACTGCTTGTTATGTCCTTAATTAGGTATTACTGACCAAGCCTCAAAATAAGACACCTTATGTACTTATAACTGGTAAAATACCAATCATAAGTTATATAAGACCTTTTGGGTGCCATGTGACTATCTTGAATACCATTGACCACCTGGGCAAGTTTAAAGAAAAGTCTAATGAAGGGTTTTTAGTTGGGTATTCTCTAAATAACAAGGCTTTTAGGGTATACAACTTAGAAACCTAAAGGGTTGAAGAAATATGCATATAAACTTTTTAGAAAATAAACTTAATGTTGTAGGGAAATGACCTAATTGGCTGTTTGATCTTGATTATTTAACTGATTCAATGAACTATCAACCTGTTATTGCAGAAAATAAAGCTAACAAAACTGCAGGTCCAACAGAAGCTAATCACAGTGCAGGTACACAAGTTAATATTGATGCAGGAAACTTTGTACTGCCAGTATGGTCTTCTTATACTTCAACATTCAAGAGCTCAGAAGCAAATAATGGAGATGAAAAGCCTAATGGGGATACTGGTCTAAAGACAAATGAGGAGCCAAAAGATCAGGAGGATCAAGCCTTTTTAGAGGAGCTTGAAAGGCTTAAAAGACAAGAAAAGGAGGCTAATGATGCAGCTGAAGCTTTTAGAAAGGAGTTTGCTCAATGCATAGAGGATTTGCTTCTTCAAGCAAGAGCTGCTAGAGCTACCAGTACTAACATAGTTAATACTGTTAGCACACCACTTAGTACTGCTAATCCTTCAAATGTTTTTAGTACTGGAGAAACCATCTTATCCTAATCTAACCAACTATGCTGACCAAGATGATTCTCAAATACCTGCTCTTGAGGATATTTATGGCAATTCAAATGATGGTATTCAAGGCTGTCAAACTCGCGAGTTTACACGTAAGATCGTACGATCTTACGTGCCCACATGATAAAATCATGTAGGATCGGTGTAGGATCGCATCAGAGGTAGGATCGCAAGTAGGATCGTAAACTCGCATGTAAGATCGTAAGATCGCGTGTCGATACGAGTTTACCAAATTACCAAGTTACTAACTTACTGACTTACATACTTACTAGCCCATTACTTTTTAGGCCCAAAAAAGAACAATACGAGTCCGCTGATCTCAGTAACAAGTATTGACGTTTAATTTCAAGATTTTCTAATCAATAAACCTAATTATCTACTTTCCCCAAATTGAAATTACATGAAACAAATTAGGGTTCTTCTTCTCATGTTCTAGTTACCTAGTGATGTACTTTGTTTTGCGATGTTTATTACGCGTGTTATGTAATTTTATTCCGCTAAATCATGAATGTGATGATTCAAACTTGACTTTTTTGTGTTTTATTTTTTACTTTGGTATTTTAAATTTGAAGTTTGACATTTTCAAGAGGATATTATATAAATTTATCTTTGATGATGAGTAGAAATACAATTAGTTTGACTCGTTTATCTGTTGCTTACAGAACATGATAAATTTGTAGGATCTTATGATCTCGATCCGATCTTACGATCTCGATCTTGCAAAGACAAAAACGATCCCGGGTGGGATCGCGATCTTGACAGCCTTGACGGTATTTTTACGAATGTATCTTATGATGATGAGGGTGCAGTGGCTGACTTCACTAATTTAGAATCCACTATGAATGTTAGTCCTATTCCTACTTTAAGGATACACTCTATTCATCCTACAACTCAAATTCTTGGAGATCCAAAATAGGGGTGGGGGAGGGGGTGGAGGGGTGGGGGGGGGGTGGGCGCTAGTGTGACCTGGAGGGCGGGTTTGTGGATGGGGGGAGGGAGGGGGTAGTGGGGGTGTGTGGAGGGGCAATATTGCGGGGGGGGGGAGCTGAGTGGGGGCTTGCTGTGTGCCGGGGGGCGGGGTGGGGGTGGGCTGAGGACGGGGGTAGGGGCAGGTGGGGGGTAGAGGGGGCTGGGCGGGGGGGGCCGGGGGTGGGGGGGGGAAGTAGGGGATCGGGGCTTGGGTGATCAGGGGGGCGGGTCGGGGGGGGTGGTGGGCCGGGCGGGTGTGTGGTGGAGTGGGGGGAAGGTGGGGGGGAGGGAAGAAGAGGGATGGGAGATGAAAAGGTAGGAGATCGGAGGAGGGTGGGCGAGGGGAGGGGGGGGTGTGGAGGGGCGTGCGGGGAGAAGTTGGGATTTGTAGGTGTGGTGGTGGAGGGGGCGGCTGGGGGTGAGGGAAAGGAGGTGAAGTGGGGGGGCAGCGGGGGTGGGGGGGAGGGAAGTTGGTGGGGGGGGGGAAGCGCGGGGGATTGTAAGGGGCAGGAGGGAGGGAGGGGCGGGGGGTTGGGTGGGGGGGGGGGGTGCGGGGGGTGGGGAGGGGGAGGGTGCGCGGAGTGGGTGTCTGGTGTGGTGGGGGGGGAGGCGGGTGGGTGGGGAGGTGGGGGAGGGGGATGGTTGGGGAGTGGATGGGGAGAGGGCGGGCGGGTGGGTATGAGGGGGAGCGGAGGATAGGGGATGGGGGGGGGGGTAGTGGGAGGGCGGGTGGGAGGGGAGGGGTTGGGGACGTGGCGGGAGTGGGTGCGTTGCGAGCGTAGGGGAGGCGACATGGGGGTTAGGGGCTTGGGGGGGTGGCGGTCGGAGTGTAGGGGTGTTCGGCGAGGTTGTGACGGGGGACCGTGAGTGAGGTCCGTGGTGGGAGGGGATGGGGGGGATGTAGGGTATGGGCGCGGGTGTGGGAGGGGGAGCATGGGAGCGGCGTTGCCGGGGCGTCGATGTGCTGGGGACTATGCGGGGTTGGGGGTTGGAGGGGGGTGGGGGGGGGGGGTGTGGGAGGGGGGGGGTGGGTAGGTGGGGGGAGTGAGGTGAAGGGTGCGGGGGTGGGGGTGAAGAGCTGAGTAAACAGCGGAAGGAGGGGGGAGGGAAGAGGGGAGGTGGGGGGGTGGTATCGGCAGGGGGGGGTGGGGGGTGCGGGAGGGGGGGAGGGGGTTTGAGGGGTGTGAAGGGGGGGGCGTGGGAGGGGGGTGGGTGGTTTTGGGGTGTGTGGGGAGGGGGGGGGGGTAGGGGGAGGTGGATGAGGGGGTGGTATGTTTGTGTGGTATTGTGGTGGGAGGGCAGGGGGGGGGGGGGTGCGGGGTGTGGGTGGGTAAGGGCGAGGGGAGGGGGGTGGTGGTAGGAGGGTGGGGGGGGTGGGAGGAATGCGCGGACGGGGAGAGTGAGTGTAGGGGGGTGGTGGGAGGCGTTGGGTGAGGGGGGGGAGTAGGGGAGAGGGTGGTCGGGCGGAAGGGGGAGGAGAGGGAGTGGGGGTGGCAAGGGGGGTGGGGAGGGAGCTAGGGAGTGAGGGGGGCGGGTAAAATGGAGGGGGGGCAGGGGGCTGGGCGCAGGATGGGGGGGGGGGGGGGCGGGGGGGCGGCGGGTGGTCGGGATGTGGTAGGGTGGGGGGGGAGAGGGCTGGGGGGTGGTGAGAAAGGAGGGGGGGAGCGGGGGGGGAGTGGGGGGTAAGGTTGTGGTGGGGGGGGGAGGGGTGACGGGGGGGAGAGGATGGTGGGTGGGTCGGAGTGGTGGGGAGTGAGAGAGTGGAGGGGGTGGGTCAGGTGGGGGTTGGGTTAGCGGGTGCCATTGTGGGTGAATGGGGCGGTGACTGAGGTCGGTGGAGGGGGGGTGGGGGGATGGTGGGGGTGGGGATTGGGCTCGGGGTAGAAGGTGTGAGGTGGGCGGGATGTAGGGGGGTTGTGTGGTGTTGGTGGGTTGGGGGGCGGGGGGGGGGCAGGGGGGTGGTTAGGGGTGTGTATGGCGAGGGGGGTCCTGTGGGCTAGGTGCGGGGCATAGTCCTCGGGGGTTCGGGGGGTGGGTGGGGGGTGAAGGGGGGCCGGGGGGGAGCGTTGGGGTGGGGGGGAGTGGGAGGGGTAGGCGTAGAGGGGGGGGGGGTCGGGTGCGGGGGGTTGTGCGGTTGGGGCGGGGGGGGGTGGGGGTGGCTAGGCGTGGGTGGTATTGGGGTCGGGACGGGTGGGGGGCTGGGGGGGGAGGTTGGTGGGCAGGGGGGGGGGTGGTGCGAACTGGTGGGGGGGGGGTTGCGCGGAGCGCGGAGCTGGCGGGTGTGCGGGGCGATTGAGGGGGGGGGTGGGAGGGGGGGGGGGGGGGCGGGGGAGGGGGGGTAGGCGGGACGTGGGAGTTGGGGGCGGTTGGTTGGAGGTGGGGGCGTAGGGGGGGAGGGGGGGGGGGTGCGTGGGGTGAAGGGGAAGAGGGGACGAGGTGGAAGGTGGGAGGGGGGGGGGGGGGGGGGCGGGGGGGGCGTGGGATGCTTAGGGTAGGCGCGGGTTTGTTGGGACGTGCGGGGGGGTGTGGGGGGGGGGAGGGGCGGGGTAGGGGTGGGCAGTAGAGGTAGGGTGGGGGGGGGGGGCGATCAGGGTGTCGGGAGCGGTGGGAGGGCGATGAGGGGGGTGGGGGGTGAGGTATGAGGGGCTTGTGGGGCGAGGGGGGGCGATTAGCTGGTGTGCGTGTGGGGTGGGTGACGGGCTAGGTGGGGCGGGGGGGGAGGGTTGTCGGTTGAGGGGTCGGTGGGTGGGAGTGGAGAGGGGGTGGGGGCGGGGGGGTGGGTGTGGGCGGGTGGGGGGGGGGGGGGGGGATATGGGAGGTGTGGGTATGGGTGCCCGGGAAGTGGGTCTGAGGTGTGGGGTGGCGGGGGGGAGGAGTGGGCTCGGGAGGTGATTGGGACGGGAAGGGGGGGAGGGGGGGGCGGCGGTGGGGGGGGGGGGGTGAAGCGTGGCCGGGGGGCGGGGGGTGGGCGAGGGAGGTGGTGATGGGATGGCAGGATGGTGGGGAGGTAGGGCGGGTTGAGGAGGCGGGTGAGAGGAGGTGGGGGGGGTGGCTTGGGGTGGCTGTGGAGGTGGTTGCGGGGGGGGGGGGGGGTGAGGGTGGGGGGAGGTGTGGTGTGAGAGAGGTGGGGGGCGGCGGGGGTCGCGAGCAAGGGGGGCGTATGAGGAAAGGGAGCGCGCCGGCGGGGTGAGGGAGCAGGGGGGGTGTGGTATGTGGGGGCGTGATGTGAGGGGGAGGGGACGGGGCATGGGGCGGGGGGCTGGAGGGATGGGGGGGCGGGACGGTCGGGGGTGGGTGCGGGGTCGGGAAGGGGGGGGGAAACGGGTGTGGTAGTACGTCGCTTGAGTCGGCCTCGGGTGGGGCGGTGGTGGGCATGGCGGGGTGGAGGGGTCGGGGGTGGGGGGGTGGGAGGGGGGGTGTGTGGGGTGGTGTGGGGGTCGCTTACGGGAGGGGGGGGGGGGGGGCAGGTTGGTGGGGGTTAGTTGGTAGTAGGTGGATGCGGCCTGGGTAGGATGGGGCTGGGAGGGGGGTGCGTGAGGGATTTGTGGTCCGGGAGGATGCTGGGTCCGGGATGGAGGGGGGGTGGGAGGGCCCTCCCCTGGGGGGGGGGGGGAGAGGTGGGTGTGGGTTGGGTGGGTGGGGGGGTGGTTGGGGTCGGCGCGGTGAGGGGGGAGGGTTGGGTGTATGAGGGGGTTGTGGGGGTGGGGGTCAGGGGGTAGGGGGGGGAGTGGGGGGGGATTGGTAGGCGCTACGGGTGGAAGGGAGTCGGGCGGGGGTGGTGGGTTGTGGGGGTGTTAAGGGGGGGGTGGGCGGGAGGGGGGGGGATGGTATGGGGGTGTTGGGGGTTGTGTGGGGGGCGGCTTGGTGGGTATTCGGATTTGTGGATGGGTAGTGGGGGCAGCGGCGTCGTGAGGGGAGGGGCGAGAGTGGGGGGCGGGGATGGGTAAGGTGGGGTGGCGGGGGGTATTGCAGGGGGTGGTAAGTGTGGTGGGGGGGGGTCGTTGGAGGAGGGCGGTAGCGTGAGAGGGTGGGGTGGGGGGCGTGGGGGGGGGGGGGGGGCGGGTGTGAGGGCGCAGGGCAGGAGGGTGGGGAGGGGGTATGGTGGTCCTGGGGCCGGGGGAGGGGAGTGGGGGAAGAGGACGTGTTATGGTGGTATGACGGGGAGGGCGGGTGGTGTTTCTGCGGCGTGTGTGGGGGAGGGGGCGTATGAGGGGGAGGTCAAGTGGGAATGGGGGAGGGGTGGGGGACGGAGGGTTGGGGGGTGGGGGGGGGTTGGTGGGTGGTGTGATTGGAGTTGCGGGTTATTGGGGGGGGGTAGGGGGAGGGGGGGTTGGGGAACGGGGGGGGGGGGGGCTAGGGTGGGAAAGGGCTGGGCCGGGGGGGGGGGATATTGGAGGGGTGCGGGGGGGGGAGGGGGGGGGGCGGGTGTGGTGAGTGGGGGGGTGGTGGGGTGGTGGGTGGGTGAGCGGCGGGGTTGGCTTGGTCAGGTGGGTGGGCGGTGTGCGGGCGGGAAGTCAGGCGGGGAGCGGAGTGGGGGAGGGAGATGGGGGTGGTCGGAGGTGTCTTGGGGGGGGGTGGGTACGGGGAGTGGTGGGGGCGGTGGGGGGAGTTGGGGTGGGAGGGGGTGGCAACGGGGGGTGTTACGACCGTGGGTGGGGTGTGGGGAGTGGGGGCGGTTGTTTGGTGGGTGGGATGGGTTGGGGGGGGGGCGGAGGGTCGATGGACCCCACCCGGGGGGTGGCGAGTGGAGGTGGATGGGGTAGGGTGTGGCGCTGGCCGAGGGTGGGGTGGTGGGTGGCGGGTTGGTTGTACGTGGGGGAGCCGGGGGGTGGGCTGGTTGGAAGTGTGGGGGGGGTACGGAGGAAGGGGGCTGGGTTGGTGTGGGGGCGGGTGTGGGAAGAGTAGGGGGAAGGACTGGTAGGGGTGGGGGGGGGGGTGAGGGTGCAGGATGGGTGGGGGGGAGGTGGGGGCGGGGGGGGGTGTGGGGGTTGGCGATGCGGGGGGGGGTGGGGAGGGGTGGTCGGGGTGGGTTGTGGTGGGGACTGTGGGGGGGGTGGTGGAGGGGGAGGGCCGGGTTTCGAGTGCGGAGGGGGGGGGGTGTGTGGGGGGGCAGGGGGGGGGGGGTGGTGTGAAGGTGGGCGGGGTGCGATGTGGTTGCGGGGGGGTAGGCGGGGTGGGTGGATGGTGTCGGGTTGAGGAGGGGTGGGGGAGGGGCGGGTGGGACGTGAGGCGGGGGTGCGGGGGGGTGGGTGGGGGGTTGGGTTGTCTAGGTGCGGGGAGGTAGGGGTGGGGGGGTGAGGTGGGGTGCGGCGGGGGGCAGCGGTTGGGGCGTGTGTGGGAGGGGGGGTTGGGGTCAGGGAAGGTGGTGGGGGGGAGTGGGGGCTGGGGGGAGGGGGGGGAGGGGGGGAGGAGGGGGTGGATGTGAGGTGGGGGGGGCGGGGGGGGGCAGTGAGAAGGGGGGGCAGGGGGGGGTGGGGGGGGGGGTGTGGAGCGGGGGGGGATGGGAGGGTAGGCGGGGGGGGTGGGGGGAGGCCAAGGTTAGGGGTGGGGGTATGTGGGGGGGGTAGGTGGAGGGTGGGGTGGGTGGGGGGGGGGTGGACTGTGATGGGGGTCTGTGGGGGGGAGGGGGGGGGGTGGGGGTGGTGGCGATGGGGGCGGGGGGGGGGGGGGGACATGTGGTTGGGGGGTATGCGGGTTGGGGGGGGGGAGGAGGGGAGGGGTGGGTGGGGGTGGCTTCCCACAAATTATGGGGGGGGGGTGGTGGGGGGGGCGAGGGGTGGAGTCGGGGGGGTGCGGAGAGTGAGTTGTGGTGGCGGTGGGATTGTGGGAGGGGGTAGGGGCGGGGGGAGGCGAGGGGGAAGAGTTGGGGGGGCGGCGGGGGGATGTGGGGGGGGGGGGTGGGGCGGGTGTGTGCGGGGGGGAGGGACGGGCGGGATGGTGTGAGTGTGTGGGGGTAGGAGAGGGGGGAGAAGGCTGGCGGGCTGGTGCGGGCTGATGGGGACGAGGTGGGGGGAGGGTGGGTGGGGGGGTGAGGCAGATGTCAGTGCGGATGGGGGTGAATGCTGGGGTGGGTGGGGTAGGGGCTAGACGGGCAGAGGGTCGAGGTGAATTGTTCGCCGGATGTGGGTACGGAGAAGGTGCGGTAGGGGCGTTCGAGGGAATGGGTATGCGGGGAGGGGGGGGGGGAGGTCTAGGGGTGGGGGGGTGTCGATAGCGCGGGAGTGTGCAATGGCATGGGAGGGTGCGGGGGAGTTGAGGGGGGGGGGTTGGGTAGGGGGGGGGGCTGGGGGGAGGTGGGATGGGGTTGGGCGGGGAGGGGTGAATGAGTGGGGGGGTTGCAGGAGTAGGTTAGGAGGAGTGGGTGGGGGAGAGGTGGAAGGGGGGGATTGCGATAGGGAGGGAGGGATGCGGATGGGGGGGGGCGTGTGGGTTATGGGGGGGGTGGGGGGGGGAGGGGGCGGGGGTAGTGGAGGGGGTGGAGGTAGGTCCAGGGATGTCGATGGGGGGTGTGGGGTGGGGGGGGAGGTAGGGGGGGGGTGTAGGGGGGAGGGAACACTGAGGGAGGGGGTGGGGGGTGGTGGTGTGGGAAGGGTTGGGGGGGGGGGTGAGGAGGGGGGGGTTTGTGAGGACGCGGGTGCGGGGAAGGTCCCCAAACACTGTGGGTCTGTCTTGGGGTGCGTGGGGAGGGGTGGGGGGGGGTAGCGGGTGGGGGGGGGGCGGGGGGGGGTGAGTGCGGGGGATGGGGGTGAGAGTTGGAGGTTTGAGGGGGGGGAGGGGGGGGAGGAAGTGGGAAGGGGGGGGAGCGGGGGGGGTTGGTGGTTGGATATAGGGGGGGGGGGGGGGGGTGGAGGGTTTGAGGGGGAGGGGGGGGCGTCGGGGGGGGTAGAGTGGGGATTGTAGGGTCGGGGGTGTGTGTGTCGGGGGTGGTTTGGGGGGGGGGGGGGGGGTGGGGGTGGTGGGAGGGGTGTTTTGGGTGTTGTACTGGTGTTGTTCATTTTGTGGTTGTGGTTATGTGGATTTGTTGTGTGGTGGGTGTGTTGGTGCGTTGTGTGGTGTTAGGGACTTGGGGGGAGGTGCGGGCAGGTAGGAGGAAGAAGGTGGAGGGGGGGCGGGGGGGGGGGTGATGGGGGGGGGGTGGGAATAGGAGGGGTGTGGAGAGGGGGGTGAAGGGGGTGTTGTGCGGTGTCGGTGGGGGGGGGGCGCAGGGGGGGGGGGGGTGAGGGCGGAGAATTGTATGGGGTCGGGGTAGAGGGGGGGGCGGTTTGGGGAGGGGGTGGGCGGGGGGGGGTGTGGTGGGGGTGGGCGGGCGGGGGGGGTATGGGGGGGGATACAGAGGGGGGGGTTGAGGTGGGGAAGGGGGGGGGGGAGGGGGTTAGGATGGGGGGGCGTTGTGGATGTCGGGGGGGCGGATGGTTAGAGGTGGAGGTGGGGAGGGCGGGTGCGTGATGTGGGAGAGGGGGCGGGTAGGGGTGTAGGTAAGGGGTGGGGGGGGGGTGCGGGGGGGGGGGGATGGGAGTGGGGGTGGGCGAGAGGCGGGCTTTGCGGGGCGGGGGGGAGTGGATGGGTGTGGTTTGAGTTGAGGTTTCTTAGGGGGGGGAAGGGGGGGGGGAAGTGAGGTGGGTGACTGGATTCGGGTCGGCGGGGGGGGGTGGGGTGGGGAGGTGGGGAGGGGAGGGGGGTGGGGTGGGGAGTGGGGGGGGTGTGGTAAATGGGGGAGGTGAGTGGGGGTAAGGGAGGTGGAGGTGTCAGTGAGTTGGGCAGGGGGTAGGCGGTGGGGTGGGAGAGGGTGTGATCAGGGCTGGGGGGTGGGATGGGAGGGGTGGAGGGTGTGGTGGTAATGCTTGTGGGTGTGGGGGGTGGGGTCCGAGGGTGGACGGGGGGGGTGGTGGAGTGTCATGTGTAGGGGAAGTGGAAGGTGGCTGGGGGTGGTGTGGGTTGGATGGGGGAGGGGGGTGGGGGGGTGGGGGGGCGTAGGGGGGGTTGGGGTGGTCGAATGGGGGGCGGGGGGGGGAAGGGTGTGGGGGGTGTCACGGGTATAGGGGGAGCGGGGTGTGGGGGGGTGGTGGGGGGGGGGGGGGGGGCGTAAAATTGCGTGGGCAGGCAGGGTGGGGTAGCGGGGTTTGTGGGGGGTGGGGTGTGGCGTGTGGCGGTAAGGGGGCGGGAGGAGCGTGGTTGGTCGGGTCGTGGGTTGGGGGTGGGGGGGGGGGGGGGTGGGAGGATGGGTGGGGGAGTGGGGGGGACCGACGTGGGGGAGCACGTGGGTGGTGAGGGCGGTGGTATGAGGTGGGGGAGGTGGGTGGGGGGGGGAGTGATGGGTGTGGGGGGTGGGGAGGGCGGGGGGGTGAGGGTGGGGGTGGTGGCGGGGGGGGGGCGTGTGGGGCGCGGGGCGGGCGGGGGGAGGCGTGGCTGGGGGGAGGGGGTGTGTGGGGGGGTGGGGTGTGGGAGGATGGGACGGGGGGGGTGGGGAGCTGGGCGGCGACGGGGGGGGGGGTTGGGTGGGGGCGGGAGGGTGGGCGGCCGTTGGGTGGGGGTGCGGGTCGTGGAGAGGAGCTGGGTGGTGGCGGGGGTGGGGAGTTCTGGGGGTGGGTGCTGATGGGTTGAGGCTAGGAGGTGTGAGGGGTTTGTAGGGGAGGGTTGGGAGGGGGGTTGTATTGTGGGTAGGGGGCGGAGTGTGGGGTGGGGTAAACGTGGGGGGGGGGGGGGCGGGGGGTTGGTCGGATGGGGGGGTGAGGGGGTGGGGGGGAGGGGGGGCAGGGGGGGGGGTGAGGGGGGTGGGGTGCGGGGGGGCCGTGGTAGAGTGCAGCGTTGGCGGGGGGGTTGTTGGGTTTGGGGGTGGTTAGGGTTGGGGTGTGGGTGGGGTCGCTGGCAGGGGGTGGGTGGGTGGGGGTGCGAGGGGGGTGGGAGGGTGGGGTGGGGGGGGCGAGGGGGATGGGGACTGTGGGAGGGGGGGGGACGTGGAGGAGGGGGGGGGGGGGGGCGGGGGTGGGGGAGGTGGGGCGTGGGGGAGCGTGGGGGTGGGGGGGGGTACGGCGTGTGGGGTTGGGGTCGGGGGGTTGTGGGTAGGAGGGGCGGGGGGTGGGGTGGGGGGGTGGGGGGGTGGGGGGGTGGGGTTTTGGGTTGGAGAGAAGGGGTGGGGGGCTAGGGGGCGGGGGGTGGGGCGAGGAGGTGAGGTGTTGGGGGTGCAGGAGGGGGGGGCGGTGAGGACGGGCGGGCCTGCGGGGTTATGGAGAGGGGGGTGGCTGGGGGGTGGGGAGAGAGGGTGAGGAGGGGGGGGGGGGGGTGGGTAGGGTGGCGGGGTCGGGAGTTGGAGGGGTATTGGTTGCCCAGGGACATAGGCAAGAGGAAGGGATAGACTATGATGAGGTTTTTGCTCCTGTGGCTAGGATTGAAGCCATTACAATCTTTTTGGCCTTTGCTTCTTATATGGGATTCATAGTTTATCAGATAGATGTGAAGAGTGCCTTTCTGTATGGCACAATTGATGAGGAGGTGTATGTGTCTCAACCTCTAAGTTTTGTAGATCCTAAGTTCCCTAAGAAGGTCTACAAGGTTGTAAAAGCTTTGTATGGCTTACACCAAGCTCCCAGAGCCTGGTATGCTACTTTATCTACTTTCTTGTTAAAGAGTAGATATAGAAGAGGAACCATTGATAAGACTCTCTTCATCAAAAAGGACAAGATTGATATCATGTTGGTTCAGGTTTATGTGGATGATATTATTTTTGGTTCTACAAAGAGGTCTTGGTGTGATGAATTTGAGGCATTGATGAAAAGTATATTTTAGATGAGTTCTATGGGAGAGCTTACCTTCTTTCTTGGATTACAAGTCAAACAGAAAGAAGATGGTATTTTCATAAGTCAGGATAAGCATGTTGCAGAGATCCTGAAAAAGTTTGATTTTGCTAATGTGAAGACTGCCAGTACTCCAGTTGAGACCCAGAAGCCTTTGACCAAGGATGAAGAAGCTGCTGATGTGGATGTGAATCTTTATAGATCCATGATTGGCTCTTTAATGTACTTGACTGCTTCTAGGCCTGATATTATGTTTGCAGTCTGTGCTTGTTCTAGGTTTCAGGTAACTCAAAAGACCTCCCATCTTAATGTTGTGAAGAGAATCTTTAGGTACCTCAAGGGCAAACCCAAACTAGGCCTTTGGTATCCTAGGGTGTCATCATTTGACCTGGAAGCCTACTCAGATAGTGACTATGCTAGAGCAAATCTTGATAGGAAATCCACAACAGGAGGTTGTCAATTTCTTGACAAGAGACTTATTTCATGGCAATGCAAGAAGCAGACAATTATGGCTACTTCTACTACAGAGGCAGAATATGTTGCTGCTGCCAACTATTGTGGGCAAGTTTTATGGATTCAAAATCAAATGTTAGACTATGGGTTCAATTTTATGAACACAAAGATCTACATTGATAATGAGAGCACCATATGCATTGTAAGGAATCTAGTATTTCACTCCAAAACAAAGCATATTAAGATTAGGCACCACTTTATTAGAGATGCTTATGAGAAGAAGCTTATCCATGTGCTGAAGATTCACACTAATGACAATGTGGCAGATCTTTTAACTAAAGCTTTTGATGTTAGCAGGTTCAATTTCTTAATTGTTAACATTGGAATGATCAATCTATAGCTGCATTGGTTCAGGGGAGGCAAGATGGTATAGTCTGGAGTTATAAAGTTTTTAGATAAATTTTTAGTTAAAAGATGGGTTGTGGATGACATGATGACTTTTGAGGTTCATATGTTGCATGTTTATTGAAGACAGAGTTAATACTATTAGTATAACTCGTTTGTACTGCTGAGCTAAGTTACTACTGCTGAAGGTAGTTAATACTACTGGTACAAAAATTCATACTGCTAGGTTCAGTTAATACTGCTGAGTACATGTGGATTGAAATTGTCCTTAGATGCTAATTTGAGAAAAGGAAACTACTAAAAGTATGGATGTTCTTTAAGTGTTGGTTTTAATCACCACACAACAAATGGTCATCAGTTCACCATGTCTAACAGACATCAAGAATTGGCTAGTCTAGAGCAAACGGCTTCTGGTAAAGACTTTTTAAATCCGTTGATAGTTGATAGTTTACTTAAAACTATATGGTTATCAATGCACCATGTTATTGCAATGAAGCATTGGGTATTCCAGGGCAAATGGCAACTGAGAAAGAATTATCAAATCCATTGATGGCTGATATTTGCCAAAAACTATACAGTCCAATGATCCACCTCTCTCAAGAGGTTACACACTTGGAAGTGGGGAGGACAGTTTGAAACTAATGGAATTGATGGAATTTGTACAAAATTGTGTGACTTGGTGAGCAAAAAGAATAGAGAGAAATTGTGAGCTCAAAAATAGAAAGAGAGTTATGTGAAAAACAGAAAAAGTGAATTGGTGAGCGAAAAGAATTAAGAGATAATGTGTGAGCATAAAAATAGAAAGAGAGAAAGTGAGATTGGTGATGGACAAGTTCTTTGGAGGAATTTCAAGTTAATACTGGTCTCTTCAAGTTAGTACTGCTGGGCACTACTTAGTACTGCTGGGTATTGCTTAGTACTGCTAACCATCCTTTAGTACTGCATGGCTTAAAGTTAGTACTGTTAGGCTAATTTTAGTACTGCTAGAAGACCGTTAGTACTGTTTGACCCATAACTAAATTTCCTTCCTAATTTCTAGCCGTTGCTAAATTTCCACCTACTGCCCTGCTTATAAGCTATAGGGTTTGACTAATTGAAGAATTCTTGATCTTTCTATAAACTTAAAAGATTTCTTCAAGATAAGTACAAATCTTCTTCAGTCGGTGACACTTTAAACTCTTAAATACTCTCTTAAATTTCAATTAACTCTACCAAATATCCATACTCTCTCTTACAAACATATCCCAGAACCTTGATCAACTTTCTATTCATCAAATGGCTACTTTGGAGTTTTGTGACAAGCACACCATGGTAGCATACTTGGAGAAACCAGAGGGAAGTGCAGAGTTTCATCACATTATTGATTTCCTAACTGCTAGTCACATTCACTATGCCCTCTTAGAGAATCCAACAATATATGCTTCATTTATCAAACAATTTTGGACAACAGCTACTGCTAGCACAAATGTTTATGGAGAAGTAAAATTAACTGTTAGCATAGATGGACAAGCCAAGACCATTACTGAAGCATCCTTAAGAAGACATCTAAAGCTGGAGGACGATGGTGGAATTACTTCTTTACCCAACACAGAGATATTTGAGAAACTTGCTCTCATGGGGTATGCAACTGATTCTGATAAGCTTACATTTCAAAAAGGTAATTTTTCGCCACAATGGAGGTTTTTCATTCACACAATTCTCCACTGCTTAAGTCCTAAAAAGACTTCTTGGGTGCAGTTTAGCAGCAATATAGCTACTGCTATTATTTGCTTGTCAACCAACAGAACTTTTAACTTCTCCAAATTCATCTTTGATGCAATGGTAAAAAAATTGGATAACCCTCATAAGTTTTTAATGTATCCTAGATTTATCCAAATTTGTTTAAACAAGCAAAGGAGACTTCTTCAACCCCACACAAGAACCTATCCTACTCCTGTACTTACATAGAAAGTTTTTAGTAACATGAAGCGAGTTACAAGGGGTTATTTTGGTGATGACATTCCTTTATTTCCTTCCATGATCACTACACCAGAATCATCTCCCTCAAGAATCACATCTTCACCATCCTTATCACCTCAACATACACCAGTCAATGCTCCTTCAACTTCACCACCAATTATTCCAGAAACTACACCTACTGCAGATGAGCCTGCTCCAATGCCCCATGAATCACCTCTTTAAAGTGTTCACTCACTTAGATGTGATGAGGGTAGTGTGTCACTTAATGAATTGATGGATTTGGTTACTCAGTTAACTACTAAAGTTGGAAGCTTAGAGAATGAATTGATGAACACCAAAAAGGTGTATGGTTCTGCTCTTACCAAGCTAGTCAACAGAGTGAAGAAGTTGGAGAAGCAAGTCAAGACAGGCACAGCTAGAAGAGGAACAAAGATAGTTCTTTCAGAAGATGAAACTGTAGAGGAGGATTCTTCCAAACAGGGGAGGAGTTTGATTAACGAATTAGACATGGATGCTAATTTTTCTTTAGTTCCTTCACATGATGCAAAGATTCAAGAAAAGATTAGTGATGATACTGAGGTATTGATAGAAGAGGAAGAGACTACTGAATTAATAGAAGAGCCTACTGAGCTTGTGGAAGATCAAGGAAGTGGTAAAAAAGGGGAGCAAGAGGTTACTACTGCTGATACTACACTTAATATTGCTAGTGTACCATTTGATACTGCTAGTGCAACTCCTGAGGTTAGTATTGTTGCTGAAAGTTTGGTATATATAAGAAGGAGTGCAAAGAAGAAGAAAGATAAAGGCCAGGCAATTATGATTGAAGATGAATATGTTCAAAAGAAGTCCAAGAAGAAAGTGCAAGAAGAAAGGCTTGGTTATGAAGAAGCCATTAGATTACAAGAACAGATTGATAAGGAAAAAAGAAAAAGGATTGCAAGAGATGCTGAAATTTCCAAACAATTGCAAGAAGAATATGATAAAGCTGGAAAGAAAGAAGCTGTAACTGAAGTTGATATTGCTCATGACATTAATTGGAATGATCCTTCTGTTATAAGGTATCATGCTCTTTAAAATAGACCCAGATCTATTTTAAAGAATCAAGGAAGAATATGATTATGTACTTGAAGAATCAAGGAGGCTACAAGATGAAAGACTTGAAAGGAATGAGCTATAATGATATAAGACCAATATTTGAAAAAGTATGGGATCAAACACATACTTTTGTACCTATGGATTCAGAGGATAAGGAAAAAGATAGTGAAAAGAAAGGAAGCAGGAAGAAAACTCTTGCCGTGAAAAGAGCAGGTGAAAAGAAAAGTGATCAAAGTGCTAAAAGACAAAAGATGAAAGATGATGCTGAGAATGAAGACTTTAAAGAATATCTAAATATAGTTCCAGAAGAAGGAATGAATGTTGAGGCTTTGCAAACTAAGTATCCACTCATTGATTAGGAAATTTACACTGAAGAAATTTTGGAAAATCATCAGAGTAGGCAATCACACAGAGGTGTATCAGGTTTTTGAAGACATGCTTAAGAATTTTGACAGGGATGATCTGATCAAATTATGGAGTTTAGTTCAAGAAAGGTACAACTCATCAGGACTTACTGAAGATAAAGAGATAGAATTGTAGGTTGAACTAAAGATGTTATTTGAACCAAATGCAGAAAATCTTTTAGAACTTCAGAAATATATGCATGATCCTTTGAAATGGTGGTTATATGATATTGTAGTTGCTAGGTCCATCATGTATCCTACAGAGAAGGACAAAGATTATTCATGCTGGTTGAACTGGATTATCCTGCAATAGGGACTTACAACTTTGATGCTAAGTAACAAGCTAAGAGTGGATCAACAGTCAGAGATGGAGATGAGCTTTTTGTCATAGATCTACATGTTATAGCAAAACAAATCCCAGGAGAAAAAGTAAAGTGTTTGTAAGACATCCTCAGCGAATTCATCAGGAAGACAAATAGAGGATTTGATGGTAAATCACAGGTTTAGGGGAGGATTGTTGGGATTTAGAACTTCTACATTTAGTACTGCTGACAGTTATAGTTAGTACTGCCAGTACATTATTAGTACTGCCAGTTATAGTTAGTATTGCTAGCTTTGTATTAGTACTGTTAGTATAGAATGTTAGTACTGCTTAAGTGATATGCATGAGATATATTAGGAATAGATATGCATGATCACTTAACGCGTTTTGTAAGCTCAGTAGGGTTTCCTTGGTGTATAAAAGGAACCTACGGACTTTAGTTAGATCAATTCATGTCTTCACAATCATTAATTAGTTAGAAATCTGTAAGCTTTAGATGATTAAGTGTAATCAAAAGTTCTGGTTTTTTTTCCTTTGTTCTTATTTAGCAATATAAGTTAGTTTCTGATAGCTTATATTGTTCATAGTCATTGTTTCTCTTGTAGTTAGTTTGGATCTATCCAGATTGGCTACCACCCTTAACAGGCTAGAAAGATCTATTAAGTCTGGGATCTACACACCAAAAACACAAAAAATAGAAGAGGCGAGCCTCCTCACGTCACACTTATTAGAAATAAAACTTAAAAAGGTTACGCATGTGTTGCCACCCAAGAGGGCTTTATTTTTGTTAACCGAGTCTGAGCCTGATCGAATCCCCAAACTTGAGCTGTGTCAAGGAGGTTAAAAAATGGAGGAAACGAAACATCCAAGATAGGAATGTCCTCTCCACAGATCATCATCGGGCTTTTTAGAAAAATCATAAATGATCTGGAAAGCTTTAAAGCCCCGATGAGATAAGAAGTGAGGAGATTTCTCCTCTTTTGAAGTGAGAATTCCAGGATTGAAAAGTTGTCCTCATTTTCGGATGAAAATGGAAGCAAAGTGTCAAACACTGGATAAAGGGTGGGATGGGTGGGTAAAAGTTTGGCACATGAACATAATGCTCTTGTTGAAATTATTAGAAATATCAGTCCATCCACTTTTGTTAGTCAAAACTCCTGTTTCGGGCTCCAATATCAAAGTAAACATCATCATCTGAGGTTTTTCACAGAGAGGCGGAGTATGTGGAAAAATCAAAGTGAAATGATTCATACTCAGGAAGGAAAATAGAATCATTGTTAAGTAATTCTTCAAGAAAAAGAACGTCCCCCTCTGAGTCATAGTCGTCATTCTCAATACCCGGTGGTATTGAGTCATCTGGAGCAAGAAATATATAGAATCTCCTTTCATAAGAGGAGTCACTATCCTCGACGGGAATAGGAGATGGGGAAAAGATTCAGATTGTATCATCGGAATCCAGAATCTAGTTCTTCCGGGTGTGAGGTGATGAATTGTCATTCACAATTTTTTCAATTGACGAATATCTTCTTCGGATCAAAATCGGCTTCAACATTTCCTGTGGAATTGATCGATTGGACGCGTGTGTACCGACGAACTCCTCGATAAGAATATTATTGAATTGCTACGATTAAGACAAAGATTGTACGAAGTCCGAAGTATGCATCTAAGTGATCAATTTCTCTTTTCACGGTGGAATTGAAATGATATCATCATTAATCCCTCATTCTAGAAGAAGAATATCATACTTTGGCATGCACACTCAATTTCGTAATCGGGAATAAATCCTCGGACTCACTTGGGGTTAGGTTAAGGTCCTTAACTCTAGGACTTATTTTTTGTTTGATTCGTTTCGGGAATAGTGTTTAAGATACTCTTCCTCAATATGCGAGAGTCCGTAATCGTAAACTCGGGTTGCGATTACAAATGACAGAGGAAGTTTAGAAATAATATCTCATAAAAGGTATAGACATTCCTCGTCTTCGTCTCATCGTCATCTAGTTAATGGGACGGCTTCATTATGAGAACTAACTTTAGCTGACTGCTTTCTGCAACATTATTATCTTTCCTGCTTTTTCGTGACTTTTTTATCTAACTTTTCACAAAGAGCTTGCAAAGCTTGATGAAGTTTCTCTTCAAGAAGCAATTCCGCCATAGGAGTTTGATGAGTGACGGAATATTTTAGGGGTTGATATTAGTCAAAACCGGAAGAATTAAAATTATAGCAAAGTTAAGGATTTTATAATTTTGATTCATCGGTTGACACTGATAACTCTCATGAGGACCCCGCTATTTTTCACAACAAAGATTTGTTGTGAAAATTGGGTGAATTTTGTAGAAAAAGAAAGAAAAGTATCATCAAAGTTTTGATTGTAGCAGTTTCCGGCTCATAGAATATCAATTGTTGACATTGAAAAGTTCATGGGACCCACACAGTGAGTACAACAAGAGATTATTGTGGAAAATTGTGAAGTTTGTGGAAAAATTTATTGTCAAAGTTATAATTGTTAACACGAGTCTGGATTTAGAGATAAAAGGGAATTTGTAGTGGTGGATCATCAATTAGAATCAAAAAGAGTGAGTTTGGGGGTTGTGGAGGATGGTCAGAAAGAAAAAATTCAGAAGATCATCAAAAGACTTCTTGTAATTAGTATTATCAATGTATGCATTTCCAGATTCAAATAAGTCTTATAGAAAAACAAAATTTGTCCGTTTATAAATTTATTCTACACCGCTCCACACGTACACGGTAGTCAAAATGGCCGATCATTACTCTTAGACCTTTACAGATACAACAATAGACAAAGTGATTGTACGCATAAGATTAAACAATAGAGAGGGGTAAGAGAAAGAATTAAACGGATAAAAGGGTATGGAGAATATTTTTTGGTTCCGATAGTTAAAAGTTCACGGTAGCTCTCTAGAAAAACGCACAAAGAAGCGAATGATTGCGAGGTAAGCGCAAGCATATTAGAAACTTCTATTTTCTGGTCGATGTTATTAGGCCAACCTCTTATACCTTCTTTTATAGTTTGTATTTTATAGAAGGTGAGCCGCTTTTAACGTATTGACGACACGGATATTTTGTTTGAGTTATTTCATTTTTTAGTATTTTGATTTACTTGATAATAGAGAAAATTACCATAAATTGAGAAAATAAATATTTTTGTATTTTCCATATTTTTTAATACGAAGAAATTTTCTCACAATTGTAAGCGATAAGACTTCACGTGGATTGGTCTTCTAACACTATTCTATCAAACGTAACACGATAATCGGTACACCACCTCCCCTTAGGCAAGCAGCGCCAAAAAAACGTGATAAAAGTTTAATTAGCCTATTATATATATATATATATTTATATTTAATAATATAATTTATATATTTTATTAATATTAATCCCGTATATCAAATCGTAAGAGAGAAAGTGAAAGGTTTTTAGGAAATTACTTTTAACAAAAGGTATAATTCAAAACCTCCGGCGTCGTGGTCCCAGCGAGGCTGTGAATTAAGAATGTGATTAAAGTTTGTGATCTGGTGACTTTGAATGGACAATATTTTGATTTGGAGTTATTTTACTAAATATAATGCAAAAAAACAATTAAAGGCAAGCAACAATTAAAGCAAAACACGGTTATTTCATTTTTTTAGTATTTTGATTACTTGATAATAGAAAATTACAAAAATTGAGAAAATAAAATATTTTTGTATTTTCATATTTTTATAATACGAAGAAAATATTCACAATTGAAAGCGTGATTTAAACACTTTAACGAGAAATGGTTTTCAAACACGAATCTTCAACGTAAACACGATAATCGCACACACCTCACCCGGTGCGGCGCCATAAAATTCGATAATAGTGAATAGCCTATATATATATATTATATATATAGATATATTTAATCCCAAATATCATATAGTAAGAGATCGATGAAAAGTAAAAGGTTTTTAGGAAAATTACTTTTAACCAAAAGTCAAAATTCAAAACTCCGTGGGTCGTTCATGTGGTCCCAGCGAGGCGGTGAATTAAGAATCGTGGTTTAAGTTTGTGATCGCGTGATTTGAATGATAAAAATTTTGATTTGGGATTCTATTTCTACTTAAATAATGCAAAAAAAACAGAATAAAGGCTAGCATCAATTAAGCAAACCACGAATTAAAGCCAACGGTAAAACGTTAACGGAAATCTAAAAACGTGCCTTTTATACCTAAATATAATATGTACCCATATACAATGCGGAATGTATTTTTTGAGTAGTCCTATAATGTTTAAAAATATTTTTTAGAAAATAGAATTTTATTTTTTAACAATTATTTATTTATTATGAATTAAAAACATGTTTTTAATTCTAAAAATATTTTAAAAAATGTTTTTAAAAACTCTTTTTAAAATAATTTATAAAAATCTAAAAAAAATAGAAAAGGAAAAAGTACCTATTGAAACAGTTAAAACTTAGAAAAAATAAAATGGACTAACCAGCTTATCTCAATAAGCTGGAAATAAGCCCAAAAGGGCTGATGGCTTATAAGGGAAAAACACCCTTAAATACCAAGTGGCCCAAGGATCTTACGAAAAAAAAGACCCAAGGGCGCATATGGTAGTGTGTGGAAGTGTTAAGGTGTTGGCTATAAGAAGGGGGAGGTCACAGGTTCGACCCTTGTGGCTTCCCTTTTTGCAAAAAACCCTTTTTTTTCTTTTAAAACAGCTAAAATATAAGGCAAAAATATAAAAACTTTAAAAAAAAGGCTTTTTTAACAAAACCTAAGAAAATAAGCTAGAAATAAGCAAGCAAAAGATGACAGTTTTGGTTTTTCAAGTTTTGACAATACTAGCTAAAACTAGTTGGCCTTTTTAGACTTAATAAGCTAATATAAAACAACATAAGCTGAAACAGACTTAAACCTAACTCTAATAAGCACAAAGGATTGAAAGTAAGCAAACAAAACAGGCTAAAAAGTACTTAAAAAGCAATAAGACAACAGACATAAAAACATACTAAAACTGATTTGGACAAACTTTAAGCTAAGAATAAGATCAAATAAGCACATGAAATAAGCTATAAAGTAAAAACAGATTAAGGTTTGTTATCTAAAGTACACAATGAAAAACAAAAATTAAAGAAAATTGAGTTAGTAATAAGCTAGAAAAAGACTTTGAAAACTGACAGACTAACTAATGTTTTTGGATTCTAAAAGACAATTAAGCAAAGTGCAGGCCTACTAATAAGCTAGCAAATGAAATCTAAAGTCCAAAATAAGCTCAAACAGATTAAGAAGGTATCCCAATAGCATGTGCAAGAAAATCAGAACTAAAACAACCCAATGCTAGACTTAAAATTAAGGATAAAAAAACAAGCTTACTGAAATACTAGACGACAGGACTACTTTATTCTCAAACCACAAGGAAAAATTAAGGTCTTAACTCTTATCATCTATTGCATAATTAAACTTATTAGAACTAATATTTTTACCTTAAAAGAAACTTGAAAGCAAAATATAAAAATAAGCAGTTTGAAAAGCAAGAACTCACATATTCTAAAATTTAGATAGATTAATCCTTAAAACTAAATATGACTTGCAAAATCTTTATGAAAACTGACTTTAAGGCTTATTCAAAGCTTTTCAAAGTTGGCCTTAAGACCTAAATGGACACAAGCAGTTTTAACTATTGTTATAATTGCTTGTGCCAAACACCCCTTTAGAAAACTAAAATGCATTTTAAGCTTATAACAACCTGATTTAAGCAAAGATTTATCAAAGTAGATGATAAACTATGTTATTAATGATTTATAGACCTAACAAACTCATAAATTGCATAAGAATAAGCAAATTCAAATAAGCAGTTTAAAAGCATTATAAAAGGCAGATTTGTATAAGAAGCAAACTCAATGACTAATAAGCTTAACATAAACATAAAAAGCATTTATAAAGATAAACTAAGCAACATTAAGCAGAAAGAAGCAAGTAATAAGCAGTAAATAAGCAGATCATGAAAATAAGCTAAAAAGTAAAATTGAGAACTTACAATTCCCTTTGCACAAAACAAGGGTAATAAGCTTTTGAAAAGCTAGATCTACAAGCTCCAGCTTGTTTAAAACAAGCTGGTATGAGTCCAATAAGCCCTTCCCTATTTGGCTTATCTTCCATAATAGCTTTTGGATGATTTTGAGTAAAAATGACTTAAACTATATAAATTATAAAGAAGTTTATATAGCTTAAGTTTAAACAGTTAAAAATTAAGTGAAACTGTGCTTATATGTGCTTAACATTTTTTTATTAAAACATAAAATTCATTAACTTGGAAACATAATTTTGACATAAACAACATTAATTTCATTAAACTTAAAAACTGAGTTACATGCTTTAAATGAAAATGTGAAATAGCTGGGAAAAGTACAATAAACTTAAATAAAAGACTATAAAAACTTAGAAAAAACTACATAAAAAACTCCTTTAAAAATGTGACAATGGTCCTCTCTTTATAGCCGGCTTGAGAAGCATCTAGGCTGTGGTCTTGTGCTTCTTTTGTGAGAGGAAAGGGAGTGCTCTCCAAGCAATTCAATCTTAGCCCTTGATTTCCCATGTGTGCTTCTTTGTGATTAATCATAACCCTTAATCTTTTGTCCTTGTCCCATCAGCCAATGGGTCTTCAGGGGATTGCCATGGTGGACTTGTCATCTTGCTGGGGGTGGGGTTTGAGTGGGGTTGAGTGGGTTTTTTCGTCGGGTTGCAGGGTATAATTGGAGGGGGAGGGTGAATTGTAACATTGGGGTTTTGGGCGGATTTTTGTAGTTTTGTTTAGATATCTGTTTAGATTTGGGTGTTATACGGGATGTTAGGGTTGGGAATCTAACGGTGTAAAGGTTAAGGATTAATGGTGTAATGGATTAGGGGACTAACTATTTTGTCCCCAAGGTTAACGGGTAAATGGTTTTAAATAGATTAGGTTAAGTGTTGGGCTAATGGGCTTTTGATCTTGGGCGAATTTAGGATGTTTGTGGATTTGGAATTTTGATTATGAGATAAGGTTTAATGGGTTTTCTCGGACCATTAACTTGGGTGCGGGTTGGCCCATTTAATATGCACATGTCTTCGGCTTTGATTTTTCACGCTCATTCCATTCCCGTGCTCGGTTTGTCAGTTTTGGCTTCATTTTTGTCCTTTAGTGAATATCCGTTACCTGCACAACACAAATAGCAAAACACACATATATTTGGCATTTTATGTCCGTTTTTGGTTATTTAGGCTCGTTTTTATAGGTAAAAGGTATGTGTAATTAAGCACATACCAGCACCCCGAGCCCCTAGGATCCTATGGCCAGCTATAGACAAAGGGAGGGGACATGGTGGATTATTTTTTAGCACCCCAATAGTCCTATACATTGGTATCATATATTTTGTATTCATCTAATTACACACAACATTTCATTTTTTATTGATGCCATTCAATTAAGTCACTTTATTATTATCGTTTATCCACTCTGTTTTGCCCACTTTATATAATTATTGCATTTATTTGGTTTTAATTGCTCTATAGTTGATATAATGTTTGGAATTATGGGGATTGTTTTGTGAAGACAAGCTAAAAGGCGAATAATTTTGGAGCTAAAACGATGTGATATTTGAAGATTGCTGTGAAATTTCACCAATTCGCCATATCCAACAAGAGATACGGGTATCTGCGCCAAGACAAGACTTCACAAGAAAGCGTTTGACCAATTCCTTAATACGGCAGTATCCACTGCTGTCTTACATATGCCGTATCCATTAAGAAAAACTAATTCGAAGATTACAGTAAATCAAGTAAATTAGGATTGATATCACTAATTGATTTGAACGTAGCGGTGGTCTGCACACTTTAAGGAATCCCGCCCAATACGCCGTATCACCTTGCCAAATACGCGTAACGTAACGAGTCTTTTTCAGACACAATATAAATACAAGACTCAAAAAAGAGTTTAAGTCGTGCAATAACTATTCTTTATACCATACTCACTAAAGATGAATTTGAGATGAGGAAGATCAACCACCAAGGACAAGCATTGATCACGATCCATATGAAGACATCGTGTAATTTTTTACTCTCTTATCGTTCGTTTTTAATTGTTTGATTACGATGTGTATAATTACAATGGTTTGTGGGTAATTTACCTCGGGTATTGCCATCTTAATGAAAGTTCAATGTTTGTTTGTTTTTTTAGAATGCATTTCTTTAATTTTATCGTTGATTGTTTAATTATGTTTATCACCTCATACTTGTTTATGTGTTTGAATATGAGACCTATCATTCAACTGGATCTAGTGATACCGGACAAGTATCTAGTTACCGGGGACTAGTCTCTATATCGTGTGTCTTATTACTGGACCAATAGGATCACAAATAACGTTCTGTCTTTGTCTTTGAATTATGAGCTTAGTTGGACCGGTAGGTGACCCGTTTATGTTTCAGCAATCATGCTCTTAATTAACTGATAAAGATTTGAATAGTAGACTACCAGTATAAATATCGTTCAAACAATAGTGTGGTAAATCTTGTTGGGCTAGGGTTTTAACAGGATCACCACTGCTTTAATTCTCTAAGATAGATTATAATTAAACTAAAGGATGCTTTATGCGGATGCGTTAATGTTATGACAGGATAACCATGTCTAGATCTTTAGATGATGCACCCGCCTAAAGTCTTAGTATGATATTGCCGCTTCGAGATAAGTAAAATCCATTGCACTTAAAAATCTAAACAAACAGCATTGAACCGGATTTAATATGGCTAATACAGTTTTCTATCATTTGGCTTGTACCGCTTTTTTATCTTCTAATCTTCTTCTTTTGTGTTTATTGTCTATTGAATTGATATTTATCATTACCAAACCTGTGCCAGTCTCTCAGGCTGAAAACCCCCATATCATTAGACAACGTACATAGCATAGGTTTAACCAGTAAATAGACTAATTAAAATACTGATAGAATATAGGATTAATGTTCCACTCTTAGTGTTTCAGATACCCATACTTATCGCGAACTTCATCTTGATCGGGTACACTGCTCGTTAAAGTGTTGTTTTAGGTTTGTCGGCTAAATATAAATTTAAAACTTGATAATCAAATAATTAACCCTACATGACAGCACATCAAGTTTTTTTGGCGCCGCTGCTGGGGAGTGAATTAATTAAACCTTATTCTTATCAGTATTTCTAACCATTAATTAATTTAATTTAGTTTAGTGTAATCTAATTATTTAAATTCTGTTTGTATTTATTCGCATTGTGTGTTTAAATTGTTTGTTTAAATTCTCGCATTTAATTGTTTTTAAATAGTATTCTGTTCTGACTGATCACCTGATACGCGTATGCAACATGTTGGATACGCGCTATCTAACCTTCTGGCCAGGACAACGTATTGAGTTTCACAGTCTAAACGGCGTGTCTATTTTCCAAGCAATACGGCGTATTCTGAGGACTCAATACGGCGTACTGGCATTCAACAGACCTATACGGCGTATTCAAACTAATTGAATACGGCGTATCTGTCATCTGAGCAACAAACTATTTGAAAAAATATCGCGTTTTAAACTTAATTATCCTACTAACATTTTTCTTCATTTTTTGAGAAAGTGGTGATTGCTGGTTACGACTCTGGACGATGGCAAGCTTCAACAACGCAAAGATTCGGGATAATAAACATACTAACTCACCAATTATCACAAATTCCAATCTAGAAATTGGTAATGAATTCTTGAAAATATTACAGGACAACGCTTTCAATGGCATGACGGAGGGGACGTTACGACCCCGTTGCAAGCGTGCTCGATATAATTGATTGGAATAAGGATGCATAATGTGAAAAAGAATGAACTACGATTACTCGTTGCTGTTTTTCGAATGCACTTAGTGGGGACGCCGAGACATGGTGGAACAATGATAATAAAGGAACAAATATTACCTGGAGTGGCAACTTCATGAATATTACCATTGTTCTCTATTTTCAATAGGCAAGGATCCTGTATGACTGGACAACGGAACAGATTATTTTGAATTTATTAGTGGCTGAGCGATTCAAAGTTTGACAACCTATTGGGGGAGATTGATAGAAATAACAAATATAGGCATATGGGAATTTTTTGTGATATGTACGTACTAGGGAACGATTGGCGGACCTTGACTATATATAATGGACCATACAGAAATTAGCCACAAGGAAGTGTTCGGATACATTTTTATAACCCTATTCAGACGCACATGAAGTAAAAAAATTACGAAGTTATTTATTGGGAATATTATCCCGATACCATCTCGCCCATCGCGACATGGACAACCCAGACGATTTGTACAGAACTAAATAATTTACAGTCGTACGACATTCAATAGGGGATGATGAAGGATTCATTACTGTAGGTCCAAGCAAAATTAATACTGTCGAAAGAACTCCTGGCAGCATGTATTGCATCTACCACGAACTCCTCAACAAAAAAGATCGCGGATGGGAGGTAACAAGGACGAGATAAATAGAAGAAAGAAAAAGGTCGAACGTAAAGACCAGCTGAAATAAAAGTGCTTTCCGGGAGATAACCCGGTCATTTTAATTGTTTGTCGCATTTTAATTGTATGTTGCACGAGTCTGTCTTCCCTGTTGTTACACTCTATACGGACGTTATCGAACCCTTGGATACGACGTATAGGTGATGTCTGGACGTTATCAGTTTAAAAAAAACTTAATATTTAATTTCCAGTATTTAATGTTTTTATAGCATAATACGACGTCCCTATCCCTAGGTTTGGGGATACGGGTATTGATCCTGATACAGTTGTGTGTTTATTGTTTTTTGTACATTGTAGGAGGATAGTATTTGCACTTGTCTTCTTAATTCTTATACTGGACCTTGCTGAAACTATGAATTGGTATATGCTGAAAAAGAATGTGTTGAACTTATTCCGGGAATGTTGAAAACACCTAGTCAACACACTTTTTACTCAAGAACATATCTTAGTTGAATTACTCACGAGCACTCATCTTGGAGAATTATCACGAGCAAAACATCAAGGAGTTTTCCGTTCTAATTCTACTTTCCCTTAATATTTAATTGTTTTATCTATACAATGAGGACGTTGTATAATTTAAGTA
The DNA here is from genome assembly GCA_026074375.1 of Tanacetum coccineum. NCBI lineage: Eukaryota > Viridiplantae > Streptophyta > Magnoliopsida > Asterales > Asteraceae > Tanacetum > Tanacetum coccineum. The sequence continues at coordinate 27,579 of BQNB010082988.1, forward strand.
GGGGGTGGAGAATTAGACCGTACTTGTCTTCTTTTTTACAAAATAACATGCAAAGTACTTAAAAACGGCCAAAATTAAAAAAAATCAGCATGACTTTTGTAAAAATCACTAGTTACATTACCTAGCGCACTATAACCCTTAATACATATTGTGAGAATGAAGCCTATTCCGTTTCCAACTATTTACTAAAAATTTCACAAAATTATGAGTATGCCGGTGATGTAGTAGACTTTAGAACTTGGCCTGGTATATCACTCGAGACCGTAATAATTAGTACTATGGATTTAGATGGATGAACATGTTCAACTGATAAACTTCTAGGATTAAACCAAATAGCCTACATGTCGTAAAATTAACTAACTACATTGGTTAGTTAACTCCCGTGTAACCCTTTGTTTACTCCCATTTATATAGTAAGATTTCCTAGAACAACCTGTTGAGCCATTCCTTTCTTTTTCTACACCATATTATATGTTTTGTTACACCTTTGCACCTTAGCCTACCGTGTAGATTAAGCCTATTTTTAATCAATGTTGCTAGTTGCTTTCGTGTAAAGTTTTGTATTTCATGTGTCAAAGTAAAAAATTTCTATCTTTGTAATGGTCGGGAAATTGCACAATGCAATGGGAAAATTATGTAGCTCGTAAGTTTTGCTAATTTCACGATTATGAATCATGTCCGAAGAAGAAGTACTACAAGGAAAAGATTATCCGGATGAATTATGATAGTGAAGACGGTGGAATTAAACAGAGATTTATGATGTATAGTTTAAAAAAAAGAGAAAAAGCAAAAAAAAGAAGGAAGAAACATAGTCGGTTTAAAAGAAGTTTATACCGAAGGAATTACTTGGAATGATCGATTATTCGTTTATACGATACAAAAATCAACGATGTAAAGTCTTGTAAAAAGTGGCCGATATCACCACTTAATCTGTAAAAGTTTGTAAAGAGCGGGATGTAAGGGAAGTTGACCGTTATAGGAACACCAACTTAGGTTGTCTTTGTCATTTCTGTGATCGAGGCGTTTGTCTATATGTTCGAGTCATTATCATGGAACGGTTACTAGCAACCACACCTTATTTGCTGGATTTAATCTATTTGTTTCGTGAATTTTGTTTAACACCCATTTTACTTCCCTTTCCTAGCAACTAACCTTAATGTCCACTCGAACGAGGACTTGTTCGAGCATGCATGTCTATTCTGTCGTTACGGCCATGTATGCATGTCTCAGTTGCCTTGTTGGATGACGACTTTCGGTGAAAGTTAGAAGCTCCCTACCTTATATCATTCTTCATCCTAACCGCTGGTTAAACACAAACAGGGATGTGATCAGAATGTATGTGTCTATTCTGTCATTACGGCCGTGTATGTACGATACAGCTGCCTTGTTGGTGTGGTACTTATCAAGGTTTTCAAGATTGGGATCCTACCCAGGATCATTTTCATTTTTGCAAGATCGAGATCGTAAAGTTGGATCGGGATCGTAAGATCCTACTATAATATTATGGTATTAATAATTTTTGTAATATTATACAAATCTACAAATTATTATATATCAAAAACACAAAATTATATGAATCTTTCATA